>JAQQSW010023948.1:0-10177 GCA_028646575.1 Pseudocheirus occidentalis
AAAGTTGTTGTTTTCTTCAATTGCTTTCTGAAGCACCTCCTTCTCATGCTCCCGCTTCTCAGCTAGCTGCTTCAAGACTTCAGCTTCATGAGACTTGCGTCTTTCTTCTGCAGCTTCTAGCTTCTTCTGAATTTCTTCCAGGGAAAGATCTTTCTTCTTTGGAGGGGAAAGGGGAAATTCTGGGACTGCTTCTTTTGAATGAGGACTAAGTATCAGCTCAAATGCCTGCCCAGAGGCACACTTCTCTAGTTCTTTCACCTGGATATCAGAAGAAGCCATGGTGAACAGAAGATAAGAGACTGGCAGTGTACTCTAGACAATCCACACGGTGGAGAAAACCCTGCTCGGTTCGAGCCGCCCGGCCACACTCCCTCACTTGTTTTTCCAATGAGATGTTTCACGTTGTTTTTTATATTTTTTATTTCTTTTGGTTTTGTTTTATAATTTCTTGATTTCTTGTAAAGTCATTAACTTTCATTTACTCCATTCTAATTTTTAAGGAATAATTTTCTACAGTGAGCTTTTGGATCTCCTTCTCCATTTGGCCAATTCTGCCTTTTAAGGCATTCTTCTCATTAGCTTTTTTGGATCTCTTTTGCCATTTGCCATTTTTAAAGATGTTATTTTCTTCATCATTTTTGGGTCTCCTTTAATAAACTGTTGATTCATTTTTCATGATGTTCTTGTATCATTGTCATTTCTCTTCCCAATTTTTCATCTACTTCTCTTACTTAATATTCAAAATACTTTCTGAAATGTTCCATGGCCTCAGACAATTTCATATTTTTTTCTTGGAGGATTTGGATGTAGTATCCTTGACCATGCTGTCTTCCTCCAGTTGTATGCCTTGATCTTCCTTATCCACAAGGATATAAGAAAGTACCTTTTCACCAATAAAGTAACCTTTTATAGTCTTATTTTCCCCGTTTGCTCATTTCTCCAGTCAGTTATATGTTTTTGAGCTCTTTGTTAAGTGGTGGTTGTACTGATATAAGTTTCAGAGGTTTTATGTAGCTGTTTTCAGAGATATCTCTAGGGATCTGTAAATTCTCAGTTCCTCCAATATGACATGATCAAAAGGAGAGCTGTTTATTCCTCTCCTAGCTTGTGCTCTCTTCTGCAAGCAACCATAAATACTCTTTTCTGCACTGGAACTGTGTGCAGGATACCCTCTCCACATCTGCCACCAGCTCTACCGCACCAGCATTCCTTCTTGCTCTAGAACTGCCACCAAGGAATGTGATCCAGATCAGTCACTCAATTCCCCTGTTGTAGGCTGAGAGCTCCAGAAGTAGTTGCTGCTCTGGCAGTGGCTGCCACCGCCCTGAGGTTGGGCCTGAGGCTGAGGCTAGACCTCATTCCTCTCTCGCCCAGGAGAGAGAGCTTGCCAACTGATGTGTGAAGCTATCTTTGGAATTTATGGGTTAAGAAGTCTGGAAACCACCAAAACTGAGAGTGATTCAGCACCCTGAGTTTGCTCTAGTGCCTTCTGTGCTGGCCAGCTCAGCCCAAGCTGGGCTGTTCTCTGCTTTGGGGACTTTGAAATATACCCTTCCTGTCAGCCTTCCAGATTGTCTTGGGCTGGAAATTTGTTTTACTCTGTTATTTTGCAGCTTCTGCTACTCTAGAATTTGTTTAGAATTATTTTACAGGTATTGTGAGGGGTTTAGGGGGAGAGTTCAAGCAGATACCTGCTTCTTCACCATCTTGAAGGAATTTGTTATTCCAACATGGTAGAAACTGCTAGAGCCAATTACTTCACCAACATAAACTTTGAGATCCCAGGGTCACTTCTACATCATAGTTACGCATTAGAGGATGACTTTGGAGAGGTCTTTCTCACATGAAGCCAAAATAAGGTTTCCTGCTACTTCCCCCACTGAAACCACTTTGACCAATAAGGGTCAAATGGGAATAACTCGAATCCCTCTTTTACAGAAGAGCCCCTCAAATACTTGAAGCCTGCCCTCACGTCTTTCTTAACTCTACAATATGCCCCCCCACACACACACTTTAGGCATGGGGAAAATGAGGCTGAATGAAGCATTTTACCTCTGTTCATTTTCTGCTATTCATTCTGTCTGTATCTTGTTTGTCCATAGCTGTCTGCACGTTGTCTCTCCCATTCACTATAATCTCCTCAAGAACAGGATCTGATTGGGCTTTTGTTGTTGTTTATTTGTTTGCTTTTCTTTATATTCATAGTGCTTAGCACTGTGTGTGGTCCATAGTAGGTACTTAATAAATACTGATTAACTCACTGAAATGCCTTGTCAAAAACGTCATCACTGGTGAAATGGGAAGCCTGATCTAAAACAATGAACTTATGACTCTTAATTTAGTCTTCTCTCACCCCCAGATCCTGGCAAGGATGGATGGCTTCATTCTTTATATTTATGTCCCCAGTCCTTGGCAAATAGTAGGCACATACTAAGTACTTGATTTGATTTCCATAATGCTAAATGTATACCTAGAATGCTACTTTTGATATTGCCTCAGTTAGGTAAGAAAGGATGTTCAGTTCTGGATGTCACCATAAAGGGAAGAAAATGTGTCTAGTCCAGGGGTTTCCAAAATGAGAGCTATGGATTTCATGAAGTAGTTATTACTATGGATCTGCAAAGCCACATTTGGTCCATGGGTCCTTATTCTGATCTTTAGCTTAAGAAAGATATGAGACATATCACACTGTACTAGATAATGAAATAGAGCTTTTGATCATACCTGGGCTTTGAGAACATAGAGCTCTAGAGATACGTGGCATCCCTGGAGATGGAGCCCTTGGTTAGGAGTCAGGATGAGCTGCATTTATATCCCATCTCTGAAACTCCTTACTTGTGTGACTCTAAGGGAATCACTTAATTTTTCTCAGTCTTGGTTTCCACATGTATAGAATGAAGTTATTGGACTTTATGACTTCTAAGACACCTTCCATCTCTAAATTTAAAGACAGTATGAACTTCTGTAGAACTAATCAACAATGAATCCTTCACTTATATATTTCTATTTTGAAATCTATAGAGATTTGTCATATTTAATAGGATGCAAATTCATTTAAAATGCTTCTTTCAGTTATCACATACATTTTCAATAAAAAAATAGTTGTGCACTAGGATAATAATTAATAATAAAATAATATCTTGTATTTAAACAAAACTTTAGGGTTTGTAAAGCAACTTCTGCTTGTCAACTTATCTGATCCTCAGAACAACACTATGATGTAAGGTCTATTAATATCCCCTTTTGTACAGATGAAGGCACAGAGGCTGAGAGAAGTAATGTGATATGCTTAGGGTCACATGGTTAGTAACTATCTGAGGCAGGATTTGAACTCACATCTTCCTTACTCCAAAGTATAAACTCTTTTTAGTACCCAAATTAGCAACTACCATCATAATGGGAGCTGGAAGAAATTTTGATATTAAAAAGAGGTCTGCATGATTGTGAAAAATGATAACCATTGCTGCCTTCCAGTGAAAATTGAAAGAAGATGATGTATGTAAATTTCTTGACAAACTTTCAACCCTGTATAAATTGGAATTCTTATGGGCAGAATTCTATGGGTGTGCATAGCATGGTGCCATCACTGTACCTTGGATCTCTGGATAAAGGGCCATATACAGTAGTGCCCACCTCAGTGTGGTTGATGTTGTCTCTGTTCCAGCCAAGAAGAGATCCAGGGTGCAGAAGATCAAGTTTTCTTCATTAAAACTAGAATGGATGTCATCCTTAAATAAAAAAAGCAATAATAAGTTGGTTAATACATAAAGTAATTCTGACACTCTCTAGGCATGAGGAACTTTGTGCTCATTGGAGCCTCTGAATGCTTAAGGTAGCAGACACTAGGCTTCCCTTTAACTCTCAAGAATACAGTAACTCTTCCTAAAAAGGAGAGCTTCTAGTTATTTTTTAAAAATAGTCTTTGTAAAAATTTGTAAATATTTCTTCAAAATTATTTGTAAACAATTGAAACATTTTTGTATAAAATGTTGAGTTACAAGTTTTCTCTTTCCACACTTCCCCCTTACTAAGATGGTAAGCAATTTGATATAGGTTATATATGTGCATTCATGGAAAACATGTTTCCATAGCATTCATCTTGTGAAAGAAGAAATAGAACAAAAGGAAGAAAACCATGAACTAAAAACACATGAAAATAACATTATTTTATCTGCATTGAGATTTCATAAGTTTTCTCTGGTTGTGAATAGTATTTTCCATCATGAGTATTTTAGGCTTGTCTTGGATCACTGTCTTGCTGTTCCAGGTCAATTATGGTTAATTACCTCATAGCATTGCTGATAGTGTGTACAATGTTCTCATGGGTTTGCTCATTTTATTTTGCATTAGTGCATATAAGTTTTTCAGGCTTCTCTGAAATCCACCTGCTAATTCTTTCTTTTAGCATAACAGTATTGCATTACATTAATATACAATAACTTGTTTAACCATTTTGTGACTGAGGGAAATCTCAATTTCCAATTCTTTGCCACAACAAAAGAGCTACTATAAATATTTTTGTACATGTCTATCCTTTTAAATTTTTTTTATTATCTCTTTTTGAATATATACCTTCTAGTAGCATTGCTGAATCAAAGGATATGCCAAGGTCGATTTCCACTGAGCACAGTTACAAATTGCTCTGCATAATGGCTGGATGAGTTCACAACTCCACCAACAATTCATTAATATCCCAGTTTCCCCCCATCATCTACTGTGTTCATCATTTGCCTTTTTTCATGTAAGCCATTCTGAAAGGGACCAGGAGTTGTTTTAATTTGCATTACTCTAAGCAATAGTGATTTCGAGCATTTTTTTCACGTATCTATTCCCATTATAGATAATCAATACTCTATTCTTCTACAACATAGTTGCCTAGAAAACTTTCCTCTAATTCTAGGTTCATCCCTCACTTTTTTTATGATGTTACAATAGAGCACTAAATCAAAAGAGCTGGGTGTATATACCCATACTTCATGACTGTTGTGCAAATTCTTTAATCTCTTTTGGTTCAGTTTCATCATGTGTGGAATGGAGATGATGCCTGCACTAGCTATCTTATGGCATTGGTTTGAGAGAACATAAACAAAACAAAACTGTTTGTAAGCCTTAAAGTGCCATATGAATCTAAGTAACAATTTTATGGTCATTTCCTAGTATTATTATATTTCTAGGAAAGAATAGATATTTTATCCTATTGGCTCATTCTTTTCATGACAAGAATACCAATAGTATCCAAATGTTTTACAATTTGTAAGCTAATTTCCCTATAATCCTGTGAGGCAGGTAGTATCAAAATCATTGCATTCATTTTCCAAATGAAGATAGAGATGGAGAATATAAAGAAATAATTTGTTCCCAGGTAAGCTTTAATGATGAATTCAAGATCTGGAATTCAAACAGGGCCAGAATTCTTGAACTACATAGGACATAATAACAAAATCTTGAAGTTGGAAAGGAAATCCAATGATATCCAACTCAAATAGCAATGGAGCCTATAAACTATATGGAAAAATCACTAGTGGTACATATTGACTTACATTTTCTATGTACTGAATCATCTTTTTTCATTTTGTTAAATATTTCTAAATTATATATTTTTAAAATTTGATTCTACAGTACTTCAGAATGACAATGGCTGCAATGCTCCCCACAGTTTGACAGTTAGACAAGTTCCCAAAGATTGTTATATTTTGATTATGAGATCCATAATTATTTTTATGGTGTTTTGATGTTTGCAAAGGATATACACACATGATCCTGAAGAGGATAAGGGGCTCATGGAATATACTAATGTAATAGGTGAGAAAAGTGAGGTACAGAGAGATGAAATCATAAGGCTGAAATATTAGAGTCAAGACTTTACTCCAATTAGAGTAGGTTCTAATGAAAATAACACTGGCCTTGGAGACAGAAAGAACTGGATTAAATACAGCCTCCATTTGCTAATAGCTGTATGAATGGAGCAAGTCAGTTAACCTTTCTATGCCTCAGTTTACCCTGATAAAAATAAGGGGGCTAAAATCAATGAGCCCTCTGGTGCCTTTCAGTTCTAAATCAAATAGCGAGCTCTCCACTAGCAGGCTCCATTAGTTATATTCTTTACCTCCCATCATGGTCATTGGGTGAAAATATTTACATTGTAAGGGAGATACAAAGTTTGGAAGATTTTAATATACTTATGCCCTCAATTCTGCACTTTATCTTTGGTTTTAAATACCCACAAGGCCCACTTTCTGTGTTGTTTTCATTACCTTGGACAGTTCTTTCAGGTAAGCATCTATGTAGTCCAGGGTCTCCTCTGGATTCAGGTCTTCCTTATGTTGTTTGATCCCATGTTCTACAAAAATCTCTAGCTTCTTCCATTTTCTAAAGAGCTTTTGATGAGATCCTGGCAGGAATTTCATTATCCGAGGGAACATACTGAAAAGCTAAAGAACATAAAATAGATGGGGGGAAGGGGAAGGAAAAGTGTCACTTCCTCTTTGGCTCCCTGTCTCTTCATCTTCCTCACCCTAAGTTTGGCCAGGGTTCTTGACCTTTATTGGGTGGTGGAATTTACCTTACTTCTCTGTCTAACAACTTCTACAATTCACCCTCCCTGTAATCCAAGGTATTTTTTGTTTGTTTAACTCCCACACTGTTGTTCTTCTAACACCCAAGCATCTCTTGTCATATATATATCAGCCCTATGGCCTTATCCTGAGGTGCCTAAATAATTTTTTCAAGATGTCACAAATCTAGGCAGCCTCATGACCTTCAAAGAAAGATGGGAGATATTCTTTCTAGGGAAATTGACAGCCCTTGGGCCCAGATTTCCTTGTTATCCCTGATGGGATCTGGAATGCTTTGGTCTGCAACATCAGTTTGTAAAATCTCACCTCTGTTTGTGTATCTATGTATGTAACATCAGTTTGTAATAAGTCTGTGCAATTAAGTTGTAAAATCACACTTTCCCCCAGCCATAAAGGCATTAACTCTGCCTCTCCCCTGCCCCAAGCCTAAAAGTATTTTCCCTGAGCCAGCAGTCTGCCTAGCAACAGTAGCCATCCCTAAGAATACATCACCCAAATAGTCCAACAAACTCTTTAGTTTAAAGAAATGCATAGCCCCTTTGTTCTACGTTGCCAGCTGCACCCAAAAACCTTGAACAACATTATCAGGAGAGAAAACTCCCTCCCAATATGGTACCTCCTGTATCCCTAATCAGTCTAGTTTCTAGACTTGGTGCCTCCTGAAAAAATCAAACCTATCCTCCCAACAGCCATATTGTCAAAGATGAGTAACAGACTGGACATATCTCATTCAGCCTTGACCAGGAGTAACATGGTGATGTCACAAGGTAAAAACCAGACTTCCTGGTAGGTCCCCCTAGAGGGATGTCCCAGTGAATTATGGGCAATATACCTGCAGAGTTGATATAAAAAGTGCATGTCCTTTAAGCACTGATCACTCCTAAACTCCTCCCAAACTTTCCCCTAACTCCACCATTACCCACTTAGTATAATTAATATTTGACTGACAGTTTTGTGACTTTAAAAACTGCATCTCTATCCCCTGCACCTTGCAGGCTATCTTTAACCTGTTCCTGTCCACTGCAAAGCATAATAATAAACTCTGTTACTCTGCCAATGGATAGCTTGAGTCCTGCGAAATTCTTTCCAGACACGAACCCTCTAGGGATTCATATGAGATCCCTTCTGTATCTAGCTCTTCCCTACCTCTTCATCCCCACAGTATTCCCTTCTCCTGAACTTCTATTTTTCTCCTCTTAGTGAAATGACAACTAATGATAGTCCATTTTCCTCTTCCCTCCCTTCTTTCTTCACTCCCTCTCCTCTCCTCTCCTCTCTTTCCTCTCCTCTGCTCTGCAGAGGTAAGGATACAATTATTGATTTTTCTCAAATTCTACACAAGATCCAGCTTCTCCACGAAGACTTTCATGGTCTTGTTTTCCTAGCTTCTAATGCTGCTCCTCCCCATCTTTTCCCCCATTATATTTATTTATTTGAATATACACTCATTTGAGGGCATGTTGTATCCTCCCACATATTGTAAACCATCTGAGGTCAGGGGTTGTTTCATTTTTGTCATCATATACAGCTGTTGCCAACCTCTCCCAGTTATGCTTATTTCTTTTCCCATGGAGAAAGTATGTGGCCCAACTGAGGCTGAGTCAGCTGTGCCCAAGAGGGAATGGTCTATTACCTGACACTCCCAGCTGCCTAAGAGGACTGTGGTATCATCCAAAGTCTTCAGCAGCTCCCGGAAATGAGAATCATGATAATCAAAACGATGCCCAAATGTTATGGAGCAGATGATATTGGAAACAGCACTGTTTAACTGAAGGTGAGGGTCAAAGGGCTGTCCTGTTGAGTGGGAGAGAAAGGATTTAGGCTGCTCTTCATTTCATTCATGTTCTTTAAAAGGAATCCAACAGAGCTTTCTATGTTTTTCTCTTAAACATTTTTCCTCACCCGCCCCATATCTACCAGCACAATCTGTTTTTTATTATTATCCAAAATAAACTGTTTCTTAAATAGATATTAGGAGAAAAAAAGAAAAGAACATGCCCACTTTTTAATGTTTCAGTCAAGGATTATGATTTATTTGGCAAATTTTGTTCCATCATAGTTTGCCTATATGGCTTTGGGCAAGTTGCTTTATCTGTCTTTGCCAAATCCGTTTATTCATCAATAAAATGAGAGGGTTCAACTAGATGACCTTTGAGGGTCCTTCTAGTCTGTTTCTAAGATTTGATATCTGATCTATTACATGCAATGGTGTTCCCATTTGTGTAATGAGCATGTGCACATATGTACATATATATCCATACTGGTATGTGTGCATATACCAATACCTATGACCACATACAACTGTGGGATACTTGCAATTGTGTAAGTACTAGAGGTGAAATCACAACTGGAGATATTGGAATGACAAGAAAAGATATGAGAAGCTGAATAAGGAAGGGAGACAGTATAAGGTAGTGTGTAAGGTACTGGACATGGGGACAGGAGACACAGATTACCGTAGACATTTACTTGCTAGGTGAACTCAGTTCTAGTGCCTTCACACTGTTGATTATTTCCAATTTCTCATGTTTATATAATATTTGTACATGATTGTTTGCATGTCACTTGCCACCTTAGACCAGGAGCTCCTTGAGAGTAGGGGCTCTATTTTTCCTTTCTTTTTATATTTTCAAGATTAGTAATGGAATGGAATGGAGTAGGAACTTGATAAATATCTATTGACTGAATAAGTGATCTTAGGTAAGTCACCTAACTGCTCCACTCCTCAGTTTTCTCATCTGCAGAATGGGAGGGAAGATTGGCTTGATGAGATCCAAAGTTCATTTCTGTGGTATATCAATGATAATAAGAGGAAGTAGCAGAACAGAATGAGGAAGTAGCAGAACAGAATGAGAAAGGGGAGGTAGTTGAGGATGGGAGGAGAAAGAGAAGGAAAAAAGAAACATAGAAAGAGGAGGAAGGGTAGAAGAATGAATGTCTACAATAACAAAATTGTGAAAAGAAAGGGAACTTGGATTGTCTTAAGGACTTGGATTGATGTAATATCAACCAGAATTCCAGAGGAAAAATGATGAAAACTGCTACCCAGATTCTGATAAAAACATGATAGACTTAGATCACAGAACGAGATATGTATTTCTGGGCATGACCAGTGTGAGAATTTATTTTACTTGTCTGTGTATATTTGTTTCTAGGGTTTTGCTTTTTCCTGTTGGAGGAGGAAGAAGGAAAAAAATAAATAACTGAAAAAATCATCAACTTTTTAAAAGGAAGATATTGAAATGTATACAGATATTTTATATGCATGTAATGGTAATCAATTTGTTGGATATTGAGGGCTAAGTATGGAAGGTGTGAGCCTTGTCTGGAAGGTGTGAGTTCCCCTGTTGTCTGGAAGGTGTGAATTCCCCTGTTGACATGGAAGAATGCCATTGGCTGAGATACTCCCCTGTTCACTTGGGAGAAGGCCAGTGTTTATAAGCAGGAGAATTTTGGAGAAACAGACAGATTTTGGATTTGGCTCCTCAGTGGCTGACTGAAGACATGAACAGGATGGGACTTTGTTTGTTGGTAGCCTGGCTGATCCTTGAGTTCCAGGCAAGAGAAGTCCTGAAGGGTTTGAGGTGTGCTGAATCCGGTGA
>JAQQSW010023949.1:0-10177 GCA_028646575.1 Pseudocheirus occidentalis
GCACTCAATATGTAATTTAATTTAGGTAAAATTGTCATTTTTATTATATTAGCTCTACCCAGCCATGAGCAATTGATGTTTTTCCAATTAGTGAGATCTGCTTTTATTTCTGTGAAAAGTGTTTTGTAGTTGTGTTCATAAAGGTACTGGGTTTGTTTTGGTAGGTGGATTCCCAAATATTTTATAGTGTCTACAGTAACTTTAAATGGGGTTTCTCTTACTATCTCTTGCTGTCGGGCTTCATTGGAAATATATAGGAATGCTGAGGATTTATGTGGGTTTATTTTATAACCTTCAACTTTGGTAAATTTATTTATTGTCTCAGGAAGTTTTTTACTTGATTCTCTAGGGTTCTCCAAGTATATCATCATATCATCTGCAAAGAGTGATAGTTTAGTCTCTTCTTTGCTTTAGGGATTATTATTAAGAAATATGTTTTCAAGTTGTAGAAATAGTTTTTGATCAGTTTGCATGTTTGTGATTACCTAGATCAAGGGTGGGGAACCTGCAGCCTCGAGGCCACATATGGCCCTCTAGGTCCTCAAATGTGGCCCTTTAAGTGAATCTAAAATTCACAAATCCCCTTAATAAAAGAATTTATTCCCCACTCCTGACCTAAACAATTTACTGAAATATACTTGTCAATCCTTATTGAATATCACATTCTCACTCTCTTTTTAAAAGTTGAGTGTCTTTGTTGATGAGGATTTAACCTATCACAGTTCCACCAACAATGCATTAGCGTGCCTGCCTTCCTTTCCACAGTATCTCTAGCATTGACTATTTCTATCTTTTTTCATTGTTGCCAATTTGCTGGTGCCCTATTTCATTTCATTTGCTTTATAATTGCTTCTTTTTTTTTAAAGCATAAACACATTCAGGAGTGGTGGCTGAAGGAAATGACAGATATATGGCAAGGCTGCATACCCTCCTGAATTGTTGCCCCTGTGATCCTCAAAGATACCAGGCTTCATATGCTTCCCAACAGTTTATCAGGATTGGGAGAGGAGTAGCAATGACCATGATTAGTTTGTGAGAATAAGAAGTATGTAAAACATTGTTTTTAGAGAGCTTATATAGAACTCTGCCTTAAGAGACAGAATTTTCTGTGGAATAATAATTCTTCAGCAAAATCATAATCATATAAGCTATATGATAACTGTTTTAAGGGTCAGCTAGGTAGTTCAGTGAATAGAGTGCTGGGTCTGGAGTCAGAAAGACTTGAGTTCAAATCTGGATTACTAGTTGGGTTACTCTGGGCAAGTCACTTAACCCTATTTGCCTCAGTTTCCTCATTTATAAAATGAACTGGACCACAAGTGGGAACGTAAAGAGTTAAATAGGACTGAACAATGATCAAACAACAACTATTCTAAAATGTTTGAGGGACTGCCTTGTGGAGGAGAGGTTAAACCTGTTCTGTTTGATCACAGAAGGAAGAATATATACTAATAGGCAGAAGTTATAAGGAGACAGATTTTGCCTCAATACAAAGGAAACATTTTCTAATGATAAGAGCTACTTAAAAGAGAAAACAACTTCTTTAAAAGAATCACAAATTTCTTGTAGCTGGTGTTTTAGAGTGGGAGCTGGGAGACCGTCGCTCTTTTAGAAGGGATTCATGCTTTAGGTAGGCATCTGACTGTCCCTTCTAACACTGAGTCATAAGAGCTACTTCAGTATTAAATGAAATGCCTCAAGTACAGCCAGAAAGGGTCAGAGAGATGAAAGTTACTTGGTAAAGTGAACCGCCATACTTCTGTTTTCCTGCTGGATCTGTATTTGATTAGCTAAAGTGAACACTCACAGGTGCAGTTGCTGTTTCTTTCTTTTGTTTTCCTCCATTTTTCATGTTCTTATCTTTATTTTTCTAAACATTCATTAAAAAAAATTTTAAGTTGTATATAATTTCCACCCCTTTAACCCTTCTCCTACCTATTGAGAAGGCAAGCAATATGTCACTTATGCATGGAAAGTCGTGTAAAACATATCTTTGTATTAGCCATGTTGCTAAAAGAAAAATAAAGTAAGAAAAAGAAAGAAATTGAAAAACAATATTTTTCAGTCTGCATTCAGATCTCTCTCTGAAGGTGGAGAACATTTTTTCATCATGAGCTTCTATTACTGTTTGAAAGGAACATATCATCCATTTTGACTTTCTACAAAATATGAAAGTTTAACAGGGAAAGTAGCCCCATTACATTAAAAGTCTGAAATGTCACCCCCACTTATGTTACTAGGGACACATATTTCCTAGCACTACTTTCCCCCTACCTCTCACATGGGCAGGGTACATCAATCAGTCAGTCAGTGCCTACTTCCCATCCCGTTCCTCTCAGGGCTCTCTTAGGATGGTGCTAAATCACTAGGAACTTTGTGGATCATGAGTTCCTTCCACTGGACAGTGCTGTTTATATGGTCCTCTGGCACACGTCTATCTGACGGTATCTATTTAAAGAAAAAAAAAAGCAAGGAATCATTTAGTTAAATAGATCAGAGAGATTGCCAGGGATCTAATCTGGTTTTCTGTACATCTTTACCCAGAGCCATGCTTCATGTACTGTTGTGATTACTGCCTTTTTCATGACATCAATGTAACTTGGCCAGATACTTTCAGAATGTTTGTTTTTTTTTTTCAAAGATTGAAATGGAATCTTTTCCACTTGCCCTCTCTATCAATAGCAATTTATCTTGATTTAATTTGCAGCCAACTTTAGAACATACATTTGGTGGATTATCCATCAACAGAGACTATTTTCTTCTTGTCTCTTCACTTGATTAAAAATGAAAGCTGGACATGTAACTCATCAATTTGGCTTTCTGCACTATTGCCATTTCCAAGAGAGTCCTAAGCCTATTACCTTTGTATTTTCCAGGATTGTTTCTCATTTTGTAAAATCTATGGGAATACTCTTTTCTCCTTGCATAATCAAATAATTGACTTCATTTGGGGTGAGTTGCTTCATCTATTAGATCAAGCAGGAGAATATCTCTCAACCGTATTTATGTTCATCTATCTATCTCTGTCCATTCATCCATCCGTCTGTCCATCTCTCTCTCAGTCTGTCTGTCTGTCTGTCTGTCTGTCTGTCTGTCTATCTATCTATCTATCTATCTATCTATCTATCTATCTATCTATCTATCTATCTTATCTTATCTCTCTATCTCTCTATCAATCTATCTATCTCAGAATTTGAAAGGGTCTTTGCCCTACACTCCTAAAACATGTAAAATTTGGTAAGAAATACCCAAGAAGACCTGGTTTCAGGCCCTGCCTTTGACATGGACTCTATGATCCTCAGAAAGTATCCAGAGAAAGAACTAAGTAGAAGTATGTATAGAATAATTTTACATATGTGGGTGCTATTTACATGATAAGTTTATTACATATTTAAAAGGAATAGCAATATACATATACATGTTATGGAAATGCTTATTTTATTCAATAAATTAAAAATAAGATAAATTAAAAAGTTTAAATTTAAAAAATTTAAATAAAAAAGAAAACTATATAAACTTCTCAATGCCCTAAGTAGTTATCTAAGAATATAAATTAGAGAGAAGGTGGTGATCAGTATTAGTAGCATTTTCCTCACCTCAGAGTTTGATATGGCAATGAGATCACAGATTTTGCTCTTTTCCCTTTTAATTTCTTATCTTCACCTGTTGATAGGAATAATATCTATCAGCTTTTCTGTACAATATCCTTTTCCTTCCTTCCTGGCATAGGGATTAGTTCTCTCTAAAAGGAGATAAAATGATCCTTGGACCTTATTGGCTCTTGTTTTCCTGATCCACTTCCTGCTCATCCAAGGGCATTAAAAGTCCCTCTCATGTGTAGTTGGAATCACTCTGACATGGTGGCTTTCTGAAGACCATATGAGTCACCATGTTCTTCACCATATCCTACCCTCACGACTAGTCATGCTTTCATATAAAAATGAAAATGAAAGACTGCTTCCAGAGATGCTAAAGTCACTGTGCTGTTGTTCAGTCATGTCTGACTCTTTATGACCCAATTTGGAAATTTCTTGGCAAAGATATGGGAGTGGTTTGTCACTTACTTCTCCAGGGCCTTGATTTTACAGATGAGGAAATTGAGGCAAACAGGGTCAAGAGACTTGCCTGGGGTCACACAGCTAGTGAGTATGTGAAGTTGGATTTAAACTCAGATCTTCGTGACTCTAGGCCTGGTGTTTTATCTACTGTGCCACCTACCTGTCAAATGTCATTGTGTTCTTGCTCTATTAGGCAAAGGTTAATGAACTCCTTTTTATGAACTACTCTTACTTGTCAGTAAATCATTTTGTCCTAATATGGAGTAGGTACTAAGGGAACATTAATGTTAGAGCTTCTTCTAACACTAGTACATTTCTCTTCTTCTGCTTCCCTGAAAAATAGAGTTATGCTGTTGGGTTTCCAAGGCTATGGACAGTGGATTGTAAACACTGGTAGGTGTTAGCAAAGCAAATATGGGCTTCACATTCTTTTCTAAGCTCCTTCTACAACACTAGAAAAAACCTAGTTAATTGAGTAGGACAAGAACTTATCACTGAGTTGGCAGTAAGGCAGTGAATTTTGTGTTCTTTATAACTTTATAACTCTAAGTTGTAGAGGAGTTTTTGTGTAAGTAGTATCCAGACCAAAGAAATCACAGATACTAGAAAGTATTAAAGTTTTTTTTTGTTGTTGTTCAGTTTTTTTTTTTTTTGGTTGTATCCAACTCTTTGTGATGCCATTTGGGGTTTTCTTGGCAAAGATAGTGGTTTGACATTTCCTTCTCTAATTCATTTTACAGATGAGGAAACTGAGGCAAACAGGATTCAGTGACTTACTTGACTGGAACATGCAGCTAATATGTGTCTGAGGCTGGATTTGGACTCAAGCACTTTATCCACTGTACTGACCCTATTAAAATATTTACTTCATAGTTAATTCCATAATACCAGAATGATATTGGGGAGAAGAGAGAAAGAGGAAAATTCTTGCTACTTCAAGAAAAAATCAATATGTATAGAAGGCCAAAAAATCAATCTTGCAAAGGAACATTAAAACTCCTAAGATACAAGTAAAGAATGGGGGAGTTGAATTTAAAAAAAAAGAAAACCAACTAATAGAATTAGAGAATGGAAAACTCAGCTCTGCTGTTCTGAGACTGTGGGGGTGTATGGATTTTAAAGATAGCATCTATGAATGATTTTGGCTGCTGGCTCAAGTATGTGCTCTTTATTGGAAGAACGAACATTTCAAAACTCTGCCAGAATGATGGACTTTGGTCTCATTTTTGAACTCAATTTTATTTATTTTTTGTGGGTGTTTTTCTGGCCATGGGTCGGAAAATTTGTGTGTGAAAAAATGCTTGAAATCATCTTGTTTCGGTGAGATCCAGCTTGGAGTGCTATTGATATAATGATACTTTCTATCTGTAGGCTTCTTCTCATTAATGTCTCTGCCAGACTGAAACAACCTGACTGCTTCTTGGAGCATGTAGCCAAATCATATTCATGCCAAAATGAAAGATAAGACATTTAAGTAAGATAAACACATTAGTGGTCATTGAAAAAACACAATGAAGAAGTGATTTCTTCAGCCAGGAAAGCTACTCCTTGCTTAATGGAAATGCATTTAAGACTTCAGGAATAATGAAGTAGATTTATAGATTCTTTGTTCTTTCTTGAATAAGATAGTCCATCTCCTGGCTTTGGGCATTTTCACTAGCTGTCCCCCATGCCTGGAATGTGTTC
Source organism: Pseudocheirus occidentalis (assembly GCA_028646575.1). Classification (NCBI taxonomy): domain Eukaryota; kingdom Metazoa; phylum Chordata; class Mammalia; order Diprotodontia; family Pseudocheiridae; genus Pseudocheirus; species Pseudocheirus occidentalis. The sequence continues at coordinate 5,745 of JAQQSW010023949.1, forward strand.
CCTCCTTACAGCTTCCTTGGTTTCCTTCAAGTCCCATCTAAAACCTCACTGTTTACAGGAAGGCTTTCTGGTCTTTCTCAATTCTGGTGCCTTTCCTCTGTGGATTATTTCCTATTTATCCTGTATATAGCTTGTTTGTACAAAGTTGTTTGGATGTCATCTGCTTGTCTTTGCCTTTCTTTGTGTTCCTAGCACTTAGCCCAGTGTCTGGTACACAGCATGCACTTAATAAATGTTTACTGACTGCGTAGTAGCTCACTAGGAAGGCATTGAACAACTTTTTTTGGTTTTAGGCAAAATCACTTTTAAGTGTTGCCCTTTTCAGACCTTGAATACCTATTTGGAGTGGTTAAAGGATTTGAAATGTTGAAATCAGTCGTAGTAGTTTGTAGAGACATTTAACTTGGCCTTTCCCCACTCCCCCCCACCCTGTTACCTATGTACTTTTTTTCTACCCAAGTCTGAGAGGATTTGGGCTTAAACATATAGGCAAGTAGCCTGTTCAGAATGCAAACGGTTGATCTTGAAAAAAATTAGATACCAAAGAAGCCCAGGACAGAAAGAAAATTATTCTAGCTTTTGAAAAACAGTGTGAAGAATTCGATGCTCTACATGTTTATTTCCCTACTTGTGATTTCTTTGCATAAATTCTCCTTATTGGTTTTTGAATGTATCTATAGGGGATTGCATGCCAGATTTATAGAAATGATATTCTGTAACTACTTTTCTTATTATACCATATAAGTAAATGCCTTTGCTTTGAGATAAATGTGTCCTCTGATTGTTACTTAAATATAAGCATGTTGATGGGGGCTTGTGAGCTATAGTTTTGAGAGTGAGGATTCACAAAATACTTTGAACCTGAGATAATCATCCTTTGTTTTGTTTTCAGGCAGTGATTAGGTAGTTTTCATTTACATGTCAAGACTAGTTGCTTAGACATAATTTTTGTATGGTTAAATACTTAATTACTGAAATCGGTTTAATTTCTTTATCCATTATGAGCAATATGGATACTGTGCCCTAGAACAGTGATGGCTAGCAATACACCTCAAGATGTACAGGGTACTATTGATTAAAAGAATACTGTACTGAATAATAACTGATTCCGTACATGGGACCAGAAATTCCCATTGGTGCTGCCCCTTGCATTTTGCTCAATAACTGTGAAAGTATTACGTGATGATTTGGACACTTACGTTAATAGAGAACTCTTAAACTAATGAGAAATATTTTCCTGGACTGCTGTGGTGGTGGATGTCTATAAGAAATATGCAATTTTTAGGGGCAGCTAGGTGGCACGGAGGGGCGGCTAGATGGCGCAGTGAACAGAGCACCAGTCCTTGAGTCAGGAGGATGCTGAGTTCAAATCTGGCCTCAGACACTTAACACAAAAACTATCTGTGTGACCTTGAGCAAGTCACTTAACCCCAGTTGCCCTCTAAAAAAAAGCACATACACAAAAAAGAAATATGCAACTTTTGCTCAATGTATCTCAAGAAAAGCACGGCAAATTTGTGTGTGTTTATTTGGAGATTCCCAGCAAGTTTTTGGAGTTCCTGTGCATTGATTTTTTTTTTGTCTCTGGAGGACATGAGCCATCTTATTGGTATCTATTTCATCATATGTCTGTATATCTATCTCTATCTCTTATCTACATCTCTATTTATCTATCTATGTATCTCTATGTATGTATGTATGTATGTGTATCTATCTATCTGTCTATCTATCTGTGTATCTATGTATCTATCTATGTATCTATGTATCTATCTACCTATCTATCTATGTATCTATGTAGCTATCTATGTATCTATGTATCTATCTATGTATCTATCTGTGTATCTATGTATCTATCTGTGTAGCTATGTATCTATGTATCTATCTACCTATCTACATATCTATCTATGTATCTATGTATCTATCTATCTACCTATGTATCTATCTATGTATCTATGTAGCTATCTATGTATCTATGTATCTATGTATCTATCTGTCTGTCTTTCTGTCTATCTACCTATCTATCTATGTATCTATGTATCTATCTATGTATCTATGTATCTATCTATGTATCTATCTATGAATGCCCAATGGGGAACTAGAAAAGTACTATAGTTGCTAAAGTGTTAGGAGAAAAGTATTTTCCTGGTGATGGATTCCCAGCCAAAATATTATTTGACCAAAGTAAAGACTGAGAGAAAACTACTCAAATAGATAGCCTTAGTAGCAATCAAGATAAACGTAAAGATTCAAAACCCCTTTACCTTCTACCAGATGCAAATGAGATATTCAAGAGCTAAAAAAGGGCAAAGAGCTCATGGAGTTTTGTACCACACCCATACGTGTGTGTGTACACACACATACATGCATATACACACACATTTGGTTGCTATAAACATGTATATTCGAGCAAAACAAATTTTCATGTTGACCATGTCCAAAAATATATATACGTCTCTTTCTGCCCTTTGAGTCCTTCACCTCTCTGTCAGAAGGTGGGTAACATGTTTTGCTATCAGTCCTCTGAAACCATAGCTGGTTACTATGCCTATGAGAGCCCCACATTCTTTTGAAATTGTTTGTCTTCATCATGTTGTTATCATTGTATAAATTTTTGTACTGGTTTTGTTCACTGTTCTTTAGTTCAAATAAGTCTTCCTAGATTCCTATTAAATAATTTCTTTCATAATTTCTTACAGCACAGTTATTCTATCACATTTATGTATTATAGCTTGTCTAGTTATTCTCAATTTATAGTCCCTCTCTCAGATTATCAGTCTTTACCACCTTAAAAAGTAGCTATAAATATTTATACATATTTAGAGTTGTTTTGTTGAGGAATAATCCTTCCCTTAGTCTACAGCAGGGGTGGGGAATCTGCAGCCTTGATACTGCATGTGGCTCTCTATGTTTTCAAGTGAGACCCAGTGCCAAAGAACCTCACTTGAGGACCTAGAGGGCCACATGTGGTTTCAAGGCCACAGGTTCCCCATCTCTAGTCTACCCTCTGTGTAATTACCCTTTCTCCCTTGTTCCCTTTCTGTCCTATTTTCCCAGCTGAGTGAATTGTATTTCTGTGTCTGTCTATCTCTCCCCTTCTTCCCTCTTTCCCTTCTTTCTTCCTTTGATTAGTTCAGATGAGATTGAAGTTCAAGTGTCAGCCATTCCTTCTCACTCCCTCCTCTTTATATGCATAGATATCTACTTGCCTATCTTGATTATGTGCAATGATTTTCCTTAATCTTCCTTTCCTTTTCCTCCCTCACTCTATTCCTCTTCTCTCAATTCTTCTTTGAAAGTCATCAAATACATAACAGAACCACTCTCAGGGCTTGACTCAGTACGATCCTAGATGATGAGGATGGAATTGAGAGGGAATACATGCACCATCTCACCATATTTGAATGTAAGCAGTTCATCCTTCTTTAGTACATTATGATTGCTTATTTATATTTACCTTTTTAATGTTTTTCTTAACTTCTGTATTTGAGCCTTGATGTTTCTTTCCATCAGGAAGGCTTAGAAGTCCTCTATTTCATCAAAGGTTGTTTTTTTTAAAACCCTGGAGGGTTATTCAATTTTGCTAGGTAAGCTTTTCTTGGTGTAAGACCATGTTCTTTGCTTTCCAGAATAACTTTCCAAGTTTTCTGCTCTTATAGAGTGGTGGCTGCTCAATTGTGTGTAATCCTAACTGTGACTCTGGTACGTGAATTCTTTCTTTTTGGCTGCTTAACAGTATTTTTTTTTTTTACCTGGGAGTTCTAGATTTTGGCTTTAATGTTCCTGGGAGTTTTCATTTGGAGAGTTCTTTCAGGGAATGACTGGTAGATTCTTTTTGTATTCACTTTGTCCTCTAGTTCTAAGAGTTCTGGGAAGTTTCCTACTAAGATTTCTTGATATATGTTATCTAGGATATTTCATAATGTCATTCAGGTAGTGTAATGATTCTTGAATTTGTTTTTTAATTTTAATTTTATTTGTTTTCTTATTTACATCATTCATTTTCATGAGATTTTTGAATTACAAATTTTCTCCCCATCTTTCCGTTACCCCAACGCCAAAACAGCAATCCCACTGTAAAGCCCCTCCCCTGATCTGCTCTATAACTTTCTGGTAGGGTTTCCCTACCCCAGCCCCTGTATATCTTAATTCCTAGTTGCAGGTATTGCAGAGCTTTAAATTCTAGATTCTTTCGGTTCCTCCCTTGTCACCCACCCTCACTGGTAGGACAAGCAATTCAATACAGGCTGTGGATGTGTGATTATACAGGACATCTTCATAGTGGACATATTGTGACAGTGATCATATGTCCCTCCTTCCTATCCCTCCCCCCTTGCTCTGTTTTCTACCCTGTCCCTGTCCCTTTACTGAAGTGTGTGCTTCCAGCATCCCTCCCCCAGACCCTGACCTCCTTTTCGTCTTCCCCCCTCTCATCC
>JAQQSW010023950.1:0-10177 GCA_028646575.1 Pseudocheirus occidentalis
GTTCAGCCGGACTGCTGTTCTCTCCCAAATGTAGCAAAATCCACTGACCTTTCTCTTAGCCTTTTTTTCTTCTGGCCTGATAAATGTGGTAACTGTGCCTCCAGTGCATCAGATCTGCTCTCCTATAGACTTGGCTCCGCCCAACTGCCCCAGGGCCTGGCCTGGCCAGGGTTTCAGCTGGGCTGGCCAGGGCTCCCAGACTGCTGTGAAGAGCCCCACCTGCTGAGCTGCCTGTAGCAACAGATGTGTTTTCTGTGTTTTGGAGAGTTTTGGAGCTCGAAAATTTATTTAAAGTCCCATTTTATGGGTTTTTAGGGTGGTTATGTGGGAGCTGCGGCGCTTTGCTGCTTCTATGCCGCCATCTTGGCATAGAAAAAAAGAATTAATGATTTTCTATACCAATGATGTCATCCAGTTCCCGTCCCCAAAAAATATTGGTGCTGTATTAGTAAACAAAGAGATGACATTTTGCACCAAAATAGTTTTCAAAGAGTTTTATGTGTTTCTTTATTTATACATATGAAACACATGTGTATATCACTAATATTTATTAAAATATTATGTCATGGGCCTCTACAAGGCAGCTAGAATGGTTATCATCACACTCATTTTACAGAAGAAGAACATGAGGCAAAGTTAAGTGACTTGTACAATGTTGCAATCTTGGGGAGGGAAGGAAGCAGAATTTGAACCTAGGTCTTCTGGCTCAAAGTGTAACCTGCTATCCATATTTTCATATTTCATCCTGCCTTTCAATCCAAATGGTGACAGAGTCATAGACAAATGATATCAACTATGGGAATGCCACAGTCCTTTCCAAGACAGGGTTGGACCAAATATTTCTAAGAAGAGCTGGAGACTACTGAAACTGCCAAAGCTCAATGCTTGCAGATGCAGTTGGGAGATCTGTGCTGTCTCACAGGGTTTTTTTTGGGGGGGGGAGTGGTCGAATTGATTAATGGTGAAGATAGATTTTTTTTAAGGAGTTGTGCATGGGTACATAGCATCACTGAATATAGACCTGAAAATCACCTGGTCTAATACCTTCCCTTTGGAGGTGAGAAAATTGAGGTCCAGAGAGGTTCAATAAATTACCTGAAGTCGCATCAGTAGCAAAGGAGGAGAGGTTAAGGTTGATCTCAGGTTTTCTAATTCCAAGCCAATACTTATTGGACTCATCATCATGCCTGGTACATATTAGGTGTTCACTAGATATTTTCTGATTGATAATCATTCAGTAATGATTAGATTGAACCCACACTCATGCCTCCAGAAAACAAAGATAAATCCTCAGTCATTTTTAAACAGGTGAGAGGTTCTAAAATAATGAAAACAGAACCCATTTACTCTGGAATAAACAAAGACCCTCCCTCCTTTAAAACTGCTCAGCTTCTATACTCACAGTAAAATAAGAGAGCTGGTGCCAGGATTATTAATAGGTATAGATAAGAATGCTGTTGGGGTTTTTTTCTCCTGAAGGAACTTCATAGTGTTGTTGATGTTGTTGTCAATAAAACTTCTTATGCGGTTGTTCATCACCGTTTGTTCAAAACTTCTGGTACTAAACACAAGGTAAATGGGATCTGCCATGGAATTCTTTCTTTCCTTTTTTCTGTCCTTATTTTTTCTTCCTGATCAACTACAAAGAAGTTTTCTAGCATCTGTTGAGCTCAGCTAGTAAGCACAATTTATAAAACAGTGAATGACTAACCCCTGTAACCATTTTAATGACCCTAAAATAAAGTGCTTAGAGCAACATCTGTCCCAGCAGCTGGGTTCTCTGCATGAGTGGGCAGAGCGACACATTGGGACAAATTCTGTTCTCCCTTTTGACAGAAACAATTGCAGCAGATCATTTTTATCGTAATCAATTTAGGTACAGTTTCTTGGAAACCATCTGTGTAGTGCTCATAGATTGTGCTTAAGAATTTAAATGTGTATATTTTTGGTTGCTTGATGGAGCATCTGCTAATGACCACATAAGTTCCACTTTTTATGCAGAAAGCTGTTTCCTTGTAAAGGGATTAGTAGAATGACTACTTGATTTTATCCTTTTAACTACCCAATAAGCTTCTATAGCTTGAATGACATCCGCAACTGAGTGTAAGTTGCAGAATTAATTGTTTTTATTTTTTTTTAAACTGGAAGGGAAATTTTAAGAATAACAAAGCATTATTGGGATTTAAATTTATATGTATATATTTCTGTACATATGTATGTATTTCTATCTCCAGCTCATAATTTAAATTAAAATGATTTTATGGGCAATTAAAAAGCAAACAAAAGCTTAGCTTTCTGATAACTTTTTAAAAATGCATCCTTGCTTTCAAGCTTTTTAATAGGCATTATTTTATTAACATGATAAATCAAATGGTTTAAACATGCCTGCCTTCCCTTCATTTCCAGAACAGTTTTACAATTATCCAGAAGACAACTGCTTGCTAAAGGTACTAAAAATGGGAGGAGGGGTAAGGTTGAGAGAGATTCAAGTCAAATGGATAAAGAATTTATCTCCAGAATATTGATGGCTTCATTATCTAAGAGGGAAAATAAACTGTCTCTTGAGTTGTTTGTTTTTAACTAGGATAGCATAATATGATCCTTAAATTTCTTCAGGATTCCTCCTATAGGCTTGTAATACAACATTACTGAGATGACTTTGGAGGGACAAATGACATGTGAGAGTTTCATGTCTTGAATTAATATGTGGCTTTTTCACCATTCCTCCTAAGGGGCATGCTTTAATACTTCTCCTTTTAAAGGCTTTGAGTAACCAGCAAGAAACCACCAACCAAAAGACACACATCCCCCAGGTACCCATATGCACAAGTACATGCCTGAAAGATCCAAATCAAAATGCTGGGAGATTGCAAGTTAGCTATGCCTTGAAGTTTTATAAGAGAATAATGCAGCGGAGAGAGCTCTGCATTTGCAATCAGAGGACCCGGGTTCAAATCCAACTCTGCCAATTATGTCCTAGTTCCCCTTGGGCAAATCATTTAATCTCCCTGGGACTAAAGTTCCTTTTCAATAAAACCAGAAGATTAGATGAGATGGAATCTTGAATTCCCTTCCAGCCCTAGAACTATGATCTTATGATCTCTAAGAACTATTCTAGCTCTAAACCTATGGTCCTAAATATACGTACACTACATCTTAAATTACTAAATATTATCTAGTTGTTCATTTGTTTCAGTCATGTCTGACTCTTCATGATCTCATTTGGAGTTTTTTGGCAAAGATACTAGAATTGCTTGACGTTTTTCTTTTCCAGATCTTTTCCTCATCTTTATAGATGAGGAAACTGAGCAGAGCTAAACTAGTATGTGCCTGAAGTTAGATTTGAACTTAGGAAGATGAGTTTTCCTGATTCCAAACCCACCACTCTGTGCACTGTGCCACCTACCTACCTCTAAACATTATCTTTGCTTGTTTTAATTTCTTTGATCTATGGGTTGCCATAGTCAAGGAATTCAGCGCCTGGTGGCCAGTGTCCTAGTGATGAGCCTTTCCATCCTTAGCTAGGCTGTTTCTCAGGAAAAAGACACAGTATTAGAAATTATTCTAGCCTGGTAAAACCTACTAAATCTTATGTTTAAATTGTAGTCTCCTAGCTGGTCAACCAACAAGCATTTATTAAGTGGTTACTATGATCCTAGAATTGTGTTAAATGCTAGGGATACAAAGAAAGGAAGACACAATCTCTCCCCTGTCTCAAGGAGCTTATATTCTAAGGCATCTGAACAACTATGTATATATGAGATACATACAGAGCAGATGGTCATACCAGAGGAAAGGCACTGACAGTTGGGGATTGGAGAGAGAGGGTTGGAACCCATGGTATGGTCTCTCTCCTGCCTCAAGGAGACATTAGAATAATTCTTTATAGAAGATTTTTATATTGAGATGTAATGACACAGAATCATCAAATTGGAATGGATCTTGAAGGTTAAGCCTAGTTCAAATGATACCTGAGGAGTAAGACCCTTAACATTTATGAAATAGTCATTTAGTCTCTGCTTGAAGACTTTCAGTCATGGGAAATGTATTCCTTTATTAGGTTTTCCATTCTTCTTTGCAACAGTTCTACTTTTTTTTAGGACATATATAAGTTTGTGTGTGATATTAGCTCTCATTCTGACTATACGATATGCATAAAATTTCTTATACAAGTCTTACAACAACCCAGAGTAGGTATAGGGTAGGGAGAGAGAGTAGGTCATAGGTATTACTATCCCCATTTCACAAACGAGAAAGTTCATACTTAGAGAGAGTTTTAATGCTTTACTCAAAGTCTTATTGGTGAATGGAAGAAACAGAGCTCCAATTTTACTTCCAGGCTCAATTCGATGCCTTCCCCTTTGCACTATGCTGCCTAATAACCCAAATATATTCTCGGTAAACATGAGGATTGTAGGATGATAGGTTTAGAACTATAAGAAATATTTGAGATGATCAAATCTAGATTTTTTTTATTTTACAGATTAGGACTGTGTGACCTACCATCCCACAAGAAGCTATTCACAGATCAAAGGAATGAATTTAGGTCCTTGACACCAAATCCGACACTTTTTACTGCACCACTTGGCTCAGCTGTACCAGGATCTCGATACTTCTGACTGGGTTTCCTCTGTGACCAAAGTCATATGCTTGCAAAACAGAGATAAGGGTATAATTTATTTTAATAATGTGTAAGGGATTCTTACTATCAATCATCTGTTATTAATACTGGTTCCATGACTCTGCTAATCAATGTATACATAATTTGAAATGAGCTCTGAGTGCCTGCAATTTCCTCACAGTAGAAATTCTTGGTGTGGGAACTCCCTGTACCAAAACTGACTGTAACCCATCCATTCCTTAGTAGAAAAAAAGCCTCAGGGAATTGTTTAAAGCACATATCAGTTAAGTGACTTGTCCAGGGTAATACAATCAATGAATATAAAAGGTGGAATTTGAACCTATATATTCCTGACTCCAAGTCCCACTGATTTATTCATTCTAGACATTCTTAATGTTAATAATAACTGTATTTCACTACAATGATGGAATGTAGTAAATTGTACATAGAAATAGAAAAATCCTGTGGCTACAGAGGGTTAAGAAAAAGAATTAAAATTTTGGAGCAACATTTCAAGTGAGCTAATGGATAGAGATATTCAAGCACTCTTTGGGAAAGATTAGCAGAAGCAATTGATTATAAGTTCTGAAAATGGCAGAAGGTGAGATTATTTAACACATGTGCCATTTTTGGCTCTGTGGTATATACACCCAAACCATCAATCAGTTAAATTCAGTACAAGCTTAATTATATCAAAGAATTTGGTCCTATGATGCTATGCGTTGGAAGTTGGCCAGACTATTAGAAACGTCATTTCAATAATACCCTTTGATGCCATCTGTAAGAATAACACCAAACAGACTTAATGCAGATGAACATAATACAAAACAAAACTGCAGCCAAAGAGGAATGTAAGTTGGGGGAAAATGAAAAAAAAAACTGGAAATATAAGAAAAAGGAGATGAAAAATAAGACGGGTCCAACAATGGAAAACATGAAGGTTTCTTTAACAAAGAACTTATTACTTCTTACCTGCTTTTGTGGAAAGTTTTGGTTTCTCAAAATTCTGTTTTCAAATTCTAGGATAATGAAATCCATCACCCTGAGGAAAGTGCTTTGTTGATCTTAGAAAATTAGTAATTATTGTTTTGAAAAGCAATGTAGTCATGATGTGGTAAAAGAACAGAAGGAAAGAGATAGATAGACTTTTCCACTTTAGTAGAAATACATTTCCTTCCAGGCAAGGCAGATGATAATCCTGTCTTTCCCTGTCCTGGTCGAACAACATATGAAACATTTTGTTTATATCCGCCCATTCTCTTGTCATAATGTCACTGACCAGTTGAGGAATGTGCAGAGGGGACCAACGAGGAGGTGCTAGGCCTTGAAACCTTTTCAAGTGAAAAATTGTTTAGAAAAAGAAGCATGAGATAATAGCTGTCTAGATATCTGAGCTGTGGTCACATGTAAGAGAGAGTTTAAAGTTATTCTGATTGACCCAGAAAGTAAAACTAAGACCAATGGGTATAAGTTCCACTGTAGCAGGTATTAGGAAGTTTTGACTCATTTGGGGGGAGGGGAAAGGAGGAGGGGAAACTGACCTGTGATTTTATGGGTTTAGCGGACCCACATTTGATTATCAGGAAGATGATTACCTCTTCTGCAAATTATTGCCTTTTATTATTGTTATCATGCTGGTTTTTATTTTCAGAGTTACCTAGGACACTGAGCATTGACGTGGTTTTCTAAGGGTCAATTTATCTTAGATGTGGTACTTGAATCTTTATCTTTATAGCTCTGAGGTCAGCTTTTTTCTGCTATGTAATATTGTCGGCCTTAATTGTAAAATTATCATTACGTAAAAGGTAGAAATGGATAAATTCAGAAGGAGTGGGTTCTTTTTTTTCTACTAATTTATTTATTTTTAGTTTTCAACATTCAGTTCCACAAGACTTTGAGCTCTAGATTTTCTCCCCATCTCTCTCTTCCCTCCACCCTAAAATGACATGCATTCTGATTATCCCTTCCCCTAATCTATGCTCTCTTCTATCATATCCCAGCCCATTTTCTTATCTCCTTCCCTTCAATTTTCCTGTAAGGCAAGACAGATTTGTATACCCCATTGCCTGTATGCTTTATTTCCCAATTGTATGTAAAAACAATTTTTAAACATTTGTTTTTAAAACTTTGAGTTTTGCATTTTCTCCCTTCCCCCTCTACACCCTTATTAAGAAAGTAAGCAGGGAGTCAAGATGGTGGCATAGAAGCAGGAGAACTCTATGAGCTTCCCCCCATAACCACCTCAAATGTCTATAAAATATGACTCTAAACAAATTTTAGAGCTCCAGAACCCACAAAATGACAGAGAAACAAAGGTCCCAATGAAGGCAGCATGGCAGGCAGACAGGAGGGTTCATTGCAGCACAATGGGAGCCAACCCCAGCCCGGCAAGAAACCATGGCTTTAGCTCCAGGGCAGCCAGGATAGTGGAGCATTCAGGAGAGTGGATCACTTGCACCTGTAGCAGTTTCCAGAATTATCAACCAATTATCAGCCAAGAACAAAGTGAAAGGCTAGATTTGGGGGAGAGGGTCAGGCTGTCTGCCTCCAGAGCTAGAAGCAGCTGAAGTGGTGGCCCTGCAGCCACCTCCACGTTGCTGTTTCAGAGCTCCTGGCCTGCAAATTGCAGTGGGGCCAAGCAACCATTCAGAGGCTAAGTACTCTTGCTTTAACCTGCCATGATCAGCATCACAGTCTTGGGTGGTGGTCCTGAGGTATGTGAGCAGTGAACCAAAGCTGGGGTTGGGGAGGGGCTATAGAGATGGCAGCCTCCTGATAGCCCTGGCAGCTGTGAAAACACCAGAAATTTGGGATAAAGCTCTCCCCTCTGAAAGCAGAGTTACACAGAGCCCAAAAATCAAGTAATTTACTGGCAAAATGATCAAGCAAAGGAAGCAAAGCAAGAACAACAATCCAACTTTAAATTCCTTTTTGGGGGACAAAAAGGATCAAAGCATGGAAAGGGAAGAAGATAGCACAGTCAGAACTCCCACACAAAATGTTTCCAAGAAAAACACAATCTTGTTACAGGCCAGAGAGGAGCTTAAGGAGGATTTTGAAAACCAAATAAGAGAAGTGGAGGAAAAATTGGGAAGAGAAATGAGAATGATGCAAGAAAGTCATGAAAAGAGAGTCAACAACCTGACTGAAGAAAATAACACCTTAAAAACAGATTAACTCAAATGGCAAAAGAGGCCCAAAAAGCCAACGAGGAGAAGAATACCTTAAAAAGTCAAATTTGCCCGATGGAAAAAGAGTTTCAAAAGCTAACTGAGGAGAATAATTCCTTCAGAATTAAGAGTGGAGCAAATGGAAGCAAATGACTTTATGAGAAATGAAGATACTATTAAACAGATACAAACAAATGAAAAAATAGAAGACAATGTGAAATATCTCCTTGACAAAACCACTGACCTGGAAAATAGATCCAGGAGAGACAATTTAAAAATTACTGAACTACCTGAAAGCCATGATTAAGAAAAGAACCTAGAAATCATCCTTCAAGAAATTCTCAAGGAAAATTGCCCTGATATTTTAGAACCAATGGGCAAAATGGAACTTGAATGTATTCGCCAATCACCTCTTGAAAAAAATCCCAAAAAGAAAACTCCTAGGAATGTTATTTCCTAGAAATAATACAAGTTGCCAAGAAGAAACAATTTGAATGCTGTGGAAACACAATCAGAATAGCACAGAATCTAACAGCTTCTGCATTAAGGGACAGAAGGACCTAGAATATGATATTCTGAAGATCAAGGGAGCTAGGATTAAAACCAAGAATCGCTTACCCAGCAAAATTGAGTATAATGTTTCAGGGGAAAATATGATCACTCAATGACGTGAAAAATTTTCAAGCATTCTTGCTAAAAAAAAAGCCAGAACTGAATAGAAAATTTGACATTAAAATACAAGCATGAGAAGGTAAACATTGGAAAGAAACCATAAGGAACTTATCAAAGTTGAACTATTTACATGCTAACATGGAAAAAATGATCATCGTAACTTAAGAAACTTTTCTCAGTATGAAGATAGGTGAAGGGAATATAATTGTATATATAGGTATACGTATATATGTATGTATATATGTATATATGTATACATACACATATACATACACATACACATATAGGAAGATATATATGTGTGTGAATACATATGTGAGTGTATTTATATATTTGTACATAGACAGAAGGCACAGGATCAATTGAATAGGAAGGGATGATATTTTAAAAGGTGCAATTGAGAGATGGGAGAGGAATAGATTGAGAAGAGACAGGAAGAGACAGAATGGGGTTAATAACCTCATATAGAAGAAGCAAGGCATAACTTATGATGGAGGGAAGAACAGGAGGGCAAAAGGCAAGAGTCAACCTTACTCTCATTGAATTTGACTTAGGGAAAGAATGATATACACTCTAAATTGAGTACCTTACCCTACAGGAGAGTAGGGGGGAAGGGGATGAGAGGGGAGGATGATTGAGGAGAGGGCACATTCAGGGAGAAGTTTGTTAGAAGCATTCACTTTTGTAAAGGGACAGGGACAAAGTACAGAATAGAACAATTGGGGGGAGAAGGGATAGGAGGGAGGGAAATAGAGTCAGTCTTTTACAATATGTTCATTGTGGAGATGTTCTGTGTAACTACACATATACTGCCTGTATTGAATTGCTTGTCTTCCAGTGGGGGTGGGTGATGAGGGAGGAAGGGAAAGAATCTAGAATTCATAGTTCTAAAATCAAATGCTAAAAAGAAAAAATGTGTGTATTCATATGAAATTATTATTTGCATTCAACTGGGAAATAAGATATACAGGCACTGGGGTAGGGAGATCCATCTTGCCCTTCTGGAAAGTCAGAGGGGTGATGGCAGAGGATATAGGAGAAAGCAAATTGGGGGAGGGGATATACAGTGGGATAGTTTTCGGGGGGGGTGGGTAGGGGGAAGTCAGGGAGAAAATTTGTAACTCAAAATCTCATGAAAATGAATGATGTAAACTAAAAATAAAATAAATAAAAGTTAATAACGAAAAATAAAATAACATTAAAAAAAGAAAGCAGTTGATTATAGGTTATACGTGTGTAGTCATACAAAAAAAACCTTCTATGGAAGTCATGCTGTGAAAGACTATCTATCTACATTTCTCTCCATCCTATCCCACCCTCCATGTATTCTATTCTCTCCTTTGACCCTTTCCCTCCTCAAAAATTTTTGCTTCTGATTACCCCCTCCTCTGATTTACTTTCCTTTCTATCATCCCCCCCCATCTCCTTCCCCTTTACTTTTGTGTAGGGTAAGATAAAATTTTTATACCCCATTGAGTATGTCTGTTATTCCTTCCTTAAGACAAATCTGATGAGAATAAGGTTCATTCATTCTCTCTCACCTCTTCCCTTCCATTATAATTTTTTTTCCTCTCTTATGTGAGATAATTTACTGTATTCTGCCTCTCCCTTTCTCCTCCCAATACATTCCTCTTTTAACCTTCAATTATATTTTAGACATCATCTCTTCATATTCAACTCACCCTGTGCCCTCTGTCTATATATCTATATCTAT
>JAQQSW010023951.1:0-10177 GCA_028646575.1 Pseudocheirus occidentalis
GGGGTCTTACAGTGGGATCAATGTTCTGGGCTGGGGGGTAGGGACAAAAAGGGGAGAAAATTTGTAACTCAAAACCTTGTGGAAATGAATGATGTAACCAAGAAAATAAATTAAAATTAAAAAAAATGTTGTTGAATGACTTTTAAAAAATATTTTATTTATTTTGCTTTTTTGGAGGGGAGAAGGTAGGGCAATTGGGGTTAAATGACTTGCCCAAAGTCACACGGCCAGTTAGTGTGTCAAGTGTCTGAGGCCAGATTTGAACTCAGGTCCTCCTGACTACAGGGTCGGTGCTCTACTCACTGTGCCACCTAGTCACCCTGTTGACTGACTTTTTAAAATGATATTTAATTTTTCCCTAGTTACATGTAAAGATATTTTTAATATTCATTTACAAATTTTGAGTTCCAAATTCTCTCTGCCTCATTGCCCCTCTTCCTGAGAAAGTAAATAATTTGATGTAGATTATATGTGTTCAGTTATGCAAAAGTATTAGCACATTAGTTATGTTGTGAAAGAAAACACAGGCCAAAAGGAAAAATGTAACCCTGGTTCAGCTCACTTCACTTAGCATCAGTTCATGTAAGTCTTTCCAGGTTTTTTTGAAATCTGGCTGCTCATCATTTTTTGTAGCATAAAATATATTCCATTACATTCATATACCACAGCTTCTTCAGCCAATCCCCAACTGAGGGGCATCGTCTTAATTTCCAGTTCTTTGCCACCACAAAAAGAACTGCTATAAATATTTTTGTCCAAATAGATTCCTTTTCCATTTTTTTTAAATCTCAGGAAAAGAATCATGTCTATTTGAAGAAGAGACATGAAATGTTAAGGTGAGAAATATAATGGAAGTACTGCAGCATTGGTAAGTGTCTAAAATGGAATAAAGAGGTAGTATACTAGAAAGTCTTTTGGAATTGTTCAGAGTCTAAAACTTCAACACCTTGAAGTCACATGGTAAGGATGTTTGCAGAGACCAGAAAGGCCTTTGGAGCATGTAGCTGAGGTAAATGCACAATTACCAAGAACAAATAGAAGAGCATAAAACCTGAGGAAGCAAATGTAGTTAGACTGGAGTTGTGCTGGGGTATAACTACACCCTCAACAGCTACAGGCATACCTCATTCATCTTAAAGAGAATTTATGAAAGATTTCCAAGCCAAAAGAATAATCTAAGTTGGGAAACTCAGATCATTCTACTTCTAGGACGTTTTCCAGTGTATGGACCACAGAAAAACAGGCAAAAGACCACCACGGATCACTCAAACTCAAGGACCTCCAGAGAGCCTGCTAAGATATAAAATAGTAGATAATACCAGTATATTGGGGGAAATTAGGCATCAAGGCAGATTAAGACCAAATATCTAAGGCAAAGACATCACCAACAAGGAATGGGCAAAGAAACAAAGCTACCCTCAGTTGCAACTGTGACCTGGATGGCCAG
This sequence comes from Pseudocheirus occidentalis, assembly GCA_028646575.1. NCBI lineage: Eukaryota > Metazoa > Chordata > Mammalia > Diprotodontia > Pseudocheiridae > Pseudocheirus > Pseudocheirus occidentalis. Next base: position 1,448 of record JAQQSW010023951.1, read on the forward strand.
TGGAGTAATACTTGAATCCAAGAGGGAGATACACATTGGTATGGGAGATGTTAAATTACAGAGAACCAGAGAAAGGGAAAATGGGGATGAGTCAGAGATAGAGTCAGGAGGGAAGCCTAAACTTGACCTTAATACCATAGTGCTCTTTGGGGCATCAAAGCCTGTGATGTATCTGACTCCCGGGTTCCTGGACCTCAGGTGGCTCAGTCGCCATGCTTTTCTGATAGTCTGTGGATGTTACAATGTCTCTCATCTAACATGAAAAAAACATATTCAAAAGCAAAAAACCATGTGTTGGCTTTACAGCGTTGACTTTTAGCAGATGGATACTGCCAGCCATACCAAGAGAAAGGTCAAGCTAAGAAAAAAATAGCTGATGCCAACCAAGAACTTTTAAGTGTCTCCATACCCCAACTCCAGTTCTGTAGCCACAACCAGTCGAGAGGCTCCAATTTGAGAGGATGCCCATAAGGTGAGGAATGGTTAAACAAGTTGTGGTTTATGAATGTAATGGAATACTATTGTGCTATAAGAAATGATGAGCAGGAGAATTTCAGAAAAACCTGGAAAGACTTAAATGAACTGATGCTGAGTGAGGGGAGCAGAACCAGGAGAACATGGTATACAGTAACAGCCACAGTGTGCAAGGACTGACTTTGATAAACTTGACTCTTCTCAGCAATGCAAGGTGCTAAGACAACTCCAAAAGGGTCATGATGGAAAAAGTTACCCACAGTGACAGAAAGAATAACAGGCTGAATGTACATCAAAGCATACTATTTGTTCTCTCCCTTTATTGTTTTGTTTTGCTTTTTCTTCTTTCTCTTGGTTCATTCCATTGGTTATAATTCTTCTTTGTAACATGACTAATGTGAAAATATGTTTAATATGAATGTATATGTAGAGCCTATATCAGATTGCATTGCACTGGGGAGAGACGAGAGGAGGGAAGGGGAGAAAATTTGGAATTCAAAAGTTTGTGGAACTGAATGTTGTAAATTAAAACTAAATAAATAAACTGAGGGAAATAAAAGAAGCTCAGTCTAATTCAACACAAAGTTAGCAAATCAGAGCCAGTTACAAAATGTCTACATGTGTTCCAAAGTCTCTCCAAAACTCATCCATCATATATAATTGCAACTCTCCTAGAATGAGGCCACTCAAACACTTCCACATGAGGAATCTACACATGCTAATAGGAACTCGGTTCATTGGCCAATCTCCAGTTACAAACAAAAACATTACAATATAAGGCTAGACATTTGTATAAGACTTTCCTCGCTGGTGGAGAGAATGACTGAATCCCCAGTTACTGTTCTTAGCAATACTGCAAGAGTTCTGAGAAAGCATTGATTATTGTAGTTTAGACTAAGTCCAGAAGAGTTAGTGAAAGAGTCTAAATTTGAGCTAGATGTTAAAAAACAGGTAGACTTTGAATAGGTGTGCAAGGAATGGAAGAACACTACAGACTAAAGGAATGAATGAAGCAAATGTTCAGAAAAAAATATAAATAAATTTTACAGGCAACAATAAGTAGACAAGACTGCTGAAAAATTCATGCAAAGTAGTAATAATAGGAAATAAGGTTAAAAGGTACATTGGGGGTAAATTATAAATGCCATGTTAAGAAATTCAGATTGTAATTTAAGGATAATGGAGTACCAATGAAGGTTTTTAACCAGGGAATAATATGATGAAAATGGTTTATAATCTAAGATTATGTGAAATCCTGACTGATTTAAGCCCTAAATTACAGTTGTTATGTAACCACATAGGAAAAAAAAAAAAGAATTAAACTAAAACATAAAAGAAAACCACTTCTATTTCATCACTGAAGAAACTCCCAAATGGTTAGGAAGTTAATTTAAAACCAAAATAGTCTAGTTTCACTGTAGGAAACACTTCATCAAAGAGAAACAGAAAATTACAGAAGACATTGTAAAAGCTAGCATTTTGTATTCTTATTAATTTTTGTTTGTTTTTTGTATTTATGTGCAATATCAAAGCAAATTTTCCCTCAAGTGTAGAAGTAAAATTTTGTGAATAAATATGAAGCATTTTGGTTACTGTTAAAAGGATACAGCTTTTTGGAGAACTAGTTGATCCAATTTAAACACTGTCACTTTCACGTTCATATTAACAGTACTGTGTACTAGAGGAATCTGACATTCTGAAGACAGAAATGAAGAAACCCAAGGAATTATCACCTCAGAAACGGGTTAACTTTAGGACTTCTGAAGTCTTCATTTTTGCTATTAGAACAATAGACCTCTTTCTTTGTATTATAGTAGGGCCAATATGGATACTAAACATGATAACATTTTGTGAAGTATTTACTCCCTGCTTCACATTAGCCCCCAACCCCATCATATGTTTGTACTGTGCTGTTTTGTCACGTGAAGAAAACAAAGACATCATGCTTAAGAATTTATAGAGTTTAATTAGCAAGAATTTACCTTGATTTTCTACAAGAAGAAGGAATTTAGGATGTTACATGATTAATAATGAGGTTCTCTATCTAGTCTTTGGGGTTTTTACTTCTTCACATCATTGCGAAATATTTCTGGAAAAAAATATCTATATATACTGTTTCTTACCTATTTCCTGTTTCCTGCTTTAATACAATGGTTTTCATATAGGAAAAAATAAAAGATCCCTGCTCCTTGAGTTATTTATTTCCCTTCTCAAGAGTCTTCAATCTTAGTTACATGCTTAGTTATGGTGCAACTATGTCACAGTAGATTAAAATTTCAAGTTGTGAATAAACAACAGTGAGAAGGAAGGAAGCAAGCAAGCGTCTACATAGTGCCTACTATATTCCAGGCACAGTGCTAAGTGCTTTACATATATAATCTCATTTGATTTTCACATCAGCCCAGACAGCTAGGTGCTATTAATATCCCCATTTCAAAGTTGAAGAAACTGATGTAGATAGAGGTCAAATAATTTGCCCAGAGTCATGTAGCCAGTAAGTGTCTGAGGCTGGATCTGAACTGTTGTCTTCCTGATTCTGAGCCCATCCACTGTGCTTTATAAAAAGCTTTCACATGCCAGGTTAAACTAAAAAATTAGAGGAGAATGAATGAAACAAGGGCTTTTCTTTCAGAATCAAACTACAGGAGAACTGGGTAAGGAAATATTAAAATTTTTTATATTTGTTTTGAAAGTTTCTTAGAGAAATCAGATGTTAAGAAATACTAAAATGTTTAGAAATACTAAAGCGTAAACTATAAGGAACACACACCAAATTGAATCATGTATATGAACAAAAATTAAAAGACACAAAAATCCCAAATTGTTAATTATGTGAGTGTTCACCTAGAATTTTAAGGCTTTCCATAATCTGACATCAAACTACCCTTCCAGTTTTATGTATAGATTTTGTCTTCCAACCAACATGGACTACCCAGATGTTCTCCACATTCACCACGCCATCCACTGCTCCCCTGCATTCATACATGTCTAGAATATACTCATTCCCTAACCATCTTTGGCTTTCAAAATTCATACTTTCTTTTTTTTTTTTTTTGCTTTTTTTTTTGGAGGGCAATTGGGGTTAGATGACTTGCCCAAGGTCACACAGCTAGGTTTTTTTTGTTTTTTGGTTTTTTTTTTCTGTTAAGTGTCTGAGGTCACATTTGAACTCAGGGACTCCTGACTCACAGGCCGGTGCTCTATTTACTGCTCCACCTAGCCGCCCCCATACTTTCTTTTAAAGTTCACTCAGGTGCTGCCTCCTCTGTGAAACCTCCTCTGGTTGCCCTAGCTACAAGTGTTCTCTCCCTCCTCAGACTTTTCTAAAATACACTTATTTTTGCACATGACACATTTTGTCCCATCCCCCACCCCCATCCTTGAAAACAGGGACATTTTAAAAATTCTTGTATCTCTGGGACTCAGAATAATGCCTTGTAAATAGTTCACTCTTAATGAGTGTTTGTTATTAATTCAAATTTTAAATTGGCAAAACCACAGGGCTGTTCAAAAATTCTAATCAAATAAGTGAGCAAAGGCCAGTTGTTTTTCTTTTAGGGCCTCAGGTATTTATCCCTTTTTAACTCCTTGAAACTGGTATCTCTGTAGGTATTCCCACCAAAGTAGTTGTTGTGCCCCTGGACTCTTTGTTCCTAGGTATCTTGTTGTCCCGCTGCCCCTTAAGGGGTCTGTGGTCCCTGCTGTTTGGGGATTCTATATCAACCCGATCCTTGTAGGTCAGTATTTCCTGTCTCTGGGGATGATTTGGAGAGTTGGGGAGGAAGGAGGCAGAGAAAGACATTACAAATGACTCAAGTTGGGGGCCTTGGTTTTGTTTCGTAGGGTTAGTCAAAAGAAGAAATCCTGCAACCTGGTGTTGACTCTGATGCTTTTCACTCTTTGAGAAAGGATAAAGAAAATAGGAAACCTACTTCCAACTTCCTGTTACCTATAGGTTCTGGGTTGTGTCAATAACTTTCACTTCTTTATGGTTTAATTACCCTATTCCTATTGTTGGTTTTAAATAAAAAGGACCAAGAAAGTGTCAGATAAAGCATGACAATACGGTAGTGATAGTTATTTTCTATAGATGGTCCCAAGAAGGGCAAATGTTAGACCCTAAGCAAGGTTACAATTAATTTGACTGGTTCAACTCAGCAACCCATAATACCTCACTCCAGTACAGATCTCTGCTTTACCTCTAGAGCTTTTGTTACGTTAATTGGAATACACAAAGGAAGCTGAGGCTTAACCCCCTAGAGCTTCATGGATGTTTGTAAAGTTTCATTTTCTCCCTGGAAGTGAAAAGATTTGAGACATGGAAGCAGCAAAATTATTGTAATCAGTAAATGAGTCAGCTATCAATTGAGCCCCTATTAATACTACCTTATATTTGTTTCCCTCTTCATAGCTTTGTCATACATTAGCTTATTTTATACTTACAACAACCCTGTAAGGTAGGTGATATCTTCATTTCACAGACTAGAAAACTAGAAAATCCAGCCTTAGAGTGATGAAACAAAGTGACCAAAGGCACCAAATTTAGTTAAGAGCAGAGCTAAGACTTTAAGGCTTTTAAGGTTTTCTGACTTCACAGTTCAGTGGCTTTTTCCTTCACATCAACTGTACTATTCAATCTTCCTACAGTAGGATGAAATAACATTTTCTCACCATGTGGATTTCCAAAAACTCTCTTTTCTTCTATAACTCATTTCAAAAAATATTTATTGTGTATTTGTTATGTGTGAGGCACATAGACACACACATACACACAACAGTGCCTGCACTGCTAGCATAAGTTTTAAGGTTTACAAACACTTAATATTTGTTCATTTATTAACAATCATGGAATGTAATTGCTATTTTTATGGAGGAAGAAACTAAGGATGCAGTTATGTGACTTTCCCAGGGTCATACTAGTAAGTATGCTAGTCAGAATCTGAAGCAAAATTTAACTTTGGATCTTCCTGATTTCAAGGTTAGAGCTCCATCTTTTATGCCATCTAACTTACCTTTGTACATAGGTAAGTATCATACAAGAAGATCTGATGACAGAGAAAGCACAATTTGGCTGACAAACTATTAGGAATTTTAAAGAAAAATTCCATAAGTTTATTCATCAGTAAATGAGTATTCTACATCTTGAGCTCACAAATCTTAAATGTTACATTGAAAATCTTTAAGTTCAACTTTAGAAAATATGTGAACAGTTATTACACACATATAAAAGACTCTTGTTCTTATTCTTCAGTGGTAAAAGGTTGCTTTTGAAATTAAAGTTAGCCCATTGGCTTTTGTTATTTTTAGGGAAAAAGAATGACCAGCTAGACATTCCATCAGTTACTGACTAGATTTATCTTGTTCTTTTCTCTGGAGACCTTAAGAGAGATGAAAGAGCTAAAAAACAATGAACACATGATTTCTTTAAAATATTTTAGGATGAAATCAAGTAGGTGTAGTTATGTTGATGGATAGGTAAAGTCCTTAAATTGGTTGACAAATTAGTGATGTCCCAGGGTGGTGAAACCAGGTAACAAGTGAATAAGCTCTAGAACAGTTTGCCCCTATTCCTCACTTCCCCCACCCCACCCCTGCTCTCTTTCCTTTGGAGTTCAGCAGTCAGTAAGCACTTGTTAAATGCCTGTATGGCACTGTGGTAATTGCTGGAGATGCAAAGAAAGGAAGGCATCCCCTCCCCTGGAAGAGCTCATATTCAAAAAGAGAGACAACATGAAAACAACTATGCACCAACAAGGTCTATACAGGAGAAGTAGAAAATAATCCAGAGGCATTGGGAAAGGCTTCCTGTAGAATTTTAACTTGAACATGAAAGAAACCACAAAAGCCAGAATGCAGAGATGAGAAGGGAGAACAGAGAGAATGCCCAGAGTCAAGAGATAAGAAAGAATGTCTTCTGAGAGGAACAGCCAGGAGACGAAATAAAGCAAGGACTCCTAGCAGTGGGTGATGAGAATGAGGAAATGAAGGGGGACCCCGAGTGGATTTCCAGGAGCAATCAGTTGTTACGAGCTAATGTACTAAGCAGAAGGTGCTGATGCTGCCGCTTTTTCTAAAGGTTGGGAATCCAGGAAATTGACTTCATGCAGAGGAAGGTGTTATACCAGAGCTGGAGCAAAGAGGCATTTAGTTCTCAGGAGCTATGCTTGATATTAATTCTGTCTGCTAAGAGCACATTGAGAGAAAATGGTGGAATAATTCTATAGGTTGAGTTGGAGTTTTTTCCACATTGTTCACACACACACACATACACACACACACACACACACACACACACACACACATATCAGCTTCTTCACCTCCTTATAAGTTTTCCTTGGGAGATTTCCATCCCATCCATCATCTTTAAAGAGGTAGAAGGCTGTACTCATTCATGCATTTGAGTACAGGAACAGAGAAGTATTAGACTACTTGATTGCTTCTTCTTATTTAGATGGTTTCACTTAAATGGTTTTGCTATTGGACTGGTGACTTCTTTGCTATCTGGTAATACAAAATGTTGCACTGATGAGAGGGCCTGGGCCATGCTTTACATAACTGATTCTCTAAAATTGCCTGACTTAATGAGGGAGAAGTAGCAAAGGGCTCCAGATTCAGAGTCAGAGTTTAGATGTCTCAGAGTTTTCAGGAGCCTTAAACATGTTGTGTAGCTCATGAGATTCTGATGTTTTCGGACCTTACTCAATAAAAAGCAGTTCCCTTGTATTTTCATTCTGAGTACCTGAAGACATAATGGAAATCTCTCACTAAAGGTATTTAGTACAACCCTAAAATATACTTTCATTTGAAGCAAAGAAGATTCTATATGTCACAAAAACCCATCGATTTCCTAATTCACTTGAAATCTAATACCAAAGTGATTTTTTTTAAATGAAGAAACTTCCCTAAACAAATTATTTAGATAGGGAAAGAGATAAAAATTAAAGAATTAATTTTATATCATAGTAGCCTTATAGATGATATTTTAAATTGTTTAAATATAAAACTATCGCTAACAATTTTGATGGCTGAGACAGGAAACACAAAATTTGCTCTCAAGTCAACATTATAATTCATAATGTAAATGTAGTACTGGAAATAACTGAGATAAATATAGTTGAGGGGTAGAGGTAAAATTACCTATCACAGAGCCTCATGGCTGGTTGTCGTTAACAGTGCAGGTACCTGGTATCTTCCTATTTTTACCAATTATTCTAATTATCTAGGTACCAAGTCCAATTGTTTCTGCTGAAGAATACATGTGTTGATAACGTGTAAATTAACAAATTTAAAAATTGTATGATACCTCAAAATTATTTTTCTAAACGTTTGAAACTACATTTTGGTGCCTGTGGCAAAAGTTCTTTTTACCTAACCCTATTTATGATTCTGTCTAAATCTTGAGTAACCACTGATTATTTTTAAAAATAAATTTAGTTTATAGCATTCAGTTCCACAAGCTTTGGAGTTCCAAATTTTCTCTCCCTCCCTCTTTTCCCTTTTACTCCCCTTCCCCCAGCCATAGAGGCATGCAATCCAGTATAGATTCTATATATACCTTCACACCAAACATTAGTCAAGTTGTAAAGAAGAATTATAACCGATGGAATGAACAACAGAAAGAAGAAACAATACAAAAAAGAGAGAGCAAGTAATTTGCTTCAATCTGCATTCAGACACTCCATAATTCTTTCTCTGGATATGGATAAACTTTTCCATCATGAGTCTTTTGGAGTTGTCTTGTAGCCTTGCACTGATGAGAAGAGCCCAGTCTATTAAAGTTAGTCCTCACAGATACGATGTGTCTGTAATTGTGTATAATGTTCTCATGGTTCTGTTCCCCTCATTCAGCATCAGTTTATATAAGTCTCTCCAGGTTGTTATGAAGTTCATCTGCTTTTCTACACTACAACAGTGTTGGGGCTCTTGTTGGTAATGGGTTGAATTGGTCCTCAGCTAACAGGAGGCCCGTGATCACCTCAGGGCAGAATGCAAAGGTTGTACCTGTTTTCGATAAGCAGGATTATCTCTCTGCCTTCGGGGTGATGCATGATTGGCTCACTGTGTCGAGGGCAAGGCCAGGGGAGGAGCCCTGGAGAAAGGACTTAAATGCAGGCTACCTAGAGGCAGAAGAAAGTCCAGTCACGCCAAGCTTAGAGAGCTAGAAGCAAGTGTTGTGTTCTGAAGAAGAGTTCCAGTCCCACACCAAGCTTAGAGAATGAGAGGGAGTTCCAGCCACGCCAAGCCTAAGAGAAAGTA
>JAQQSW010023952.1:0-10177 GCA_028646575.1 Pseudocheirus occidentalis
GCTGAACAAGTTGTGGTATATGATTGTAATGGAATACTATTGTGTGATAAGAAATGATGAACAGGATGCTCTGAGAAAAATCTGGGAAGACTTACATGAACTGATGAAAGGTGAAGTAAGAAGAACCAGAAGATTGTTGTACACAGTAAAAGCAGCATTGCAATGATGATCAACCGTGAAAGATTTAGCTACTCTGATCAATATGATGATCCAAAAAGCTTCAAGGGACTCACGATGAAAAATGCTATGTATCTCCAGAGAGAGAGAACGGATGAATTCTGAGTGCAGACTGCAGCATACTTTGTTCACTCTCATTCTTTTTCTTTCTTTTTTATTTTCTTCAACGTGGCTAATATGAAAATACAGCAACTAGGTGGTACGGCGGATAGGAGGCCAGGCCTCGCGTCAGGAAGACCTGAGTTTGAATCCAGTCTCAGACACCACTAGTTGTGTGACTCTGGGCAAGTCACTGAATCCCGTTTGCCTCAGTTTCCTCATCTGTAAAATGAGCTGGAGAAAGAAATGACAGATCGCTCCAGTACCTTCGCCAAGAAAACCCCAAATCGGGCCACAAAAAGTCAGATGTGACTGAAAATGACTGAAGAACAACTACGGAAACGTTCTACCTGACTTTACATGTATAATTAATACCATATTGCTTGTCTTTTTATTGGGTGGGAGAGGGACTGAAGAGAGGGAGAAAATTTGGAACCCAAAATTAAAAAAAAAAAAAGAATGTTAGGGGTGGCTATGTGGTGTGGTGAATAGAGCCCTTGAGTCAGGAAGACCTGAGTTCAAATCCGACCTCAGACCCTTAACATGTGTTAGCCGTGTGACCTTGGCAAGTCACTTAACCCCAACTGCCTTGCCCTCCCCCTTCCAAAAAAAAAGCAAAAAAATGTTAAAAATAAATGTAAAAGGTTTAAAACATGTTTGTCATGTTACATCATGACAATCAGTAGTATATAGCTTCAAGGATTCCCAGATATGAGAAAGATGTTGTCTGTCCTTCTTTCTCAAAGAAGACCATGACATCTGGAAGATGATGCCATGACTTGCAAGTGAATTGGATTTAAGTGAGGAAGGGCTGTGCAAGGTCACTAGCCTCTTTACCTTCCAGAGCCATATGGGTCCAGTGGCCAGATATAGAGCAAGATGTTTGGAGATGGCCTCCCATGAGAAAGATACTGCAAATCACAAAGGTATTAAATGATGAACAAGAGGATTAATTATACCTGGTCATATATCAATGTTTTTTTTAGTGCAGCATTGGCTCTAGGGCTACCAACCCAACTCACCTACACACTGAGAAGTCAGATCCTCCTTAGAGGCAGCTGGTGGTTGTGTGGACAGACTACTGGTCTTAGAGTCAGAAAGACCTTAGTTTAAATCCAACTTCAGATACATAATAGTTGTGTGACCCTGAGCCTCTAACTGGATTAGAGGTGTTCTGACTCTGAATTCTTTGAGATGGTGCTGCCACAACACACCACAAAACTGCAACAGTATCAGTTCATATAAGTCTTCCCAGGTTTCTCTGAAACCGTCTTGCTCCTCATTTCTTATAGCACAACAGTATTCCATCACAACCATATACCACAACTTGTTCAGCCATTCCCCAATTGGTGGGCATGCCCTCACTTTCTAATTCTTTGCCAAAAAGAACTGCTATAAATATTTTCTTACTTAACTCCTGCTTATCCCAGTTGCCTCTACTATAAAATGGATATAATAATAGCACCTACCTCCCAGGCTTATTGTGAAGACCAGATGAAGTATTTGTAAAAGCGCATTGTGGACACTATATAAATATGCGTTTCCTTCCCCTCCACAGAGGGTCAGTCCTGAAGGACTGGAGGGGAGGGCTTTGTTTTTCTAATGTTATGTCTCATGAGCCTCACTCACTGTGGGCTTTCCTCTCTTATTATCAGTTTCTATCAATTAGTCAACTAGACTTAAGTAAGCTTTTTAAAAGGTAGTAGAATAAGAACAATTAGTACAAAACCTTCCTCTCCCAAAGATCTGTGACATCCTCACCCACAAATACATACAGAGTCCAGGGGAAAGTGGGTTCAAGGTTAGAGCTCAAAAGGGTGACTCACAGCTCCCAGAAGTCCTTGAGATGTTGCCCTTAGGGAGCTTTTTTGACAAGCTCCTTGATGGACTTTAAAGTGGCATCTCTTCCTATGTCTAGTCTGTCCCTGGCTCCTGATGCAGCCATTGCTGTCCTAGAGTCATCATTAAAATGCTGATGAAAAATTCCAAATCTTCCATTTGTACAAAGTTCAATAGGTCCTCCTCTGGCCTGTTCAGGGTGAGTGGAGACAGAGGAAAACTGAAGTCATGGTAGGTGAGGGCTAGGACTAGGGTTAGGGCCACATTTTTTTTTTTTCCTCCTGCCAAATGATTCCTTTTTAGAATTTGACTGGAAAGTTCTCTTCTATACTATTAGATGCTTGGTTCTGAATTAGACAGCTATTTTCTAAAGACAACTTACAAGATATGACAAATATATATTATGCAATAATATTTGAGTTCATCCAACAACTTTCAAGGATTACTTACCCTTTTTTGTGTCCTGGACCCCTTTGCCTTCTAGCAAAGCCTGTAGACCTTTTCTCAAAATCAGGTTTGTAAATGCATAAAATAAAGTACATAATATTGCAAAGAAAACCAATTATATTGAAATATAATTATAAAAAACCCTAGATGAGGGGCGGCTAGGTGGCACAGTGAATAGAGCACTGGCCCTGGAGTCAGTTCAAATCTGGCCTCAGACACTTAACACACACACACACACACACACACACACACAAACTAGCTGTGTGACCTTGGGCAAGTCACTTAACCCTAACTGCCCTCCAAAAAGCAAAAAAAAAAACAAAACCCTAGATGATAGGACCCAGGTTAAGAGCCCTTAGTCCAGACCCAGCGATACTACTACTAGGTCTGTATTTCGAAGAAATCACAGAAAACAAGAGAGGACAAAAATATTTAGAGCAGCTCTTTTAGTGGTGGCAAAGAATTAGAAACTGAGGGCATGCCCATCAATTGGGGGACAGCTGAACAACTGTGGGTATATGGTTGTGATATAATACTGTTCTGCAATAAGAAATGACAGACAGGATGGTTTCAGAGAAACCTGGGAAGACTTATATGAACTGATACTGTTGCAGTTTTGTGGTGTGTTGTGGTAGCACCATCTCAAAGAATTTAATCAGATCACCTCTAATCCAAGTATAGACATTTATTGAGTATTGATGTTCACTCCTCTCTAAGGGATACTGTGGTTTCTATTTTAAGAGGATAAGGAGAAGGTCTAATAGCTAGGTACTTGCTCCTTAGATCCCTGCCTGTCTCCAAGAAGAGAACTAGGCTAGATTCATATCTATCTGTCCCTTCAAATATTGCTGGTCTAGCGCTACAAACTTGGTTCGAAACAAAATCTATTCACCAAGTCACTACCCCTTAGTCTACACTAACTTACTACCACCTTTGATATCTTGAGTGCTTAGCACAGTGCCTAGAATAAGTAGGCACTTAATAAATGTTTATTGACTGACTAAACCACCTGTCCTTTCCTCCAAACACTACTTCACAAAAGATCATTACAAATATCAAAATAATTAGTAAACTCATTAATCCAAGCAAAATGCAAAGAGAAATTGGAGAAGTTACACAGAATAAAATATATGAGCTCTCCACCTAGGCTCAAGATATTACAGTTCAAAGCAGGAGATAGGCCCCAGTACACCCAAAGGCAAAGTCTCCAAACATTCCAGGGAGGTGAGCTGGAAATCAGGGGCCTATTGAGGAGCTAGCTTTCCCTACATGTCTGCAGCTTCCTAAGTCTTTCTCTTTACATGTCTTTTGAATATGAAATCTCTCCTTGAAGTATCTCTGGCACTAACTCCACCCCTAATGCTGGCCCACACCATTCCATCAGCATTCTTTCCATCAGCTTGGTATCTCCTTCTGCATTTTTAATGACAAACAAAAGGCTCCAGACTTGGAAACCTGGATTCTATTTGTATCCTCCACTAACATTGGCACAAGGGGCTATTAGCCTAAAACTATAACTACTTGTAGCTTAAAAGTCAGAGCCCTAGGAAATTCAGCTTGTCATGAAGATCTTTTCATTTCCCTTTAGTTGAAATTTTATTTTTTGCATCTACACAGAAGGGCTCTGAATCTGTCTTGAGTCTGGCTCTACCCTCTTTCTTTCCCTCACACCTCTGTGTTACAGTTTCCTACCTTCCGGTTTCTGACAAGAGTCAAGTTTACCCTTGCCCACCTAGATCCTCCCCTTCCTCACCAAAGCCCTACTTCTAGTATATATTTTTAGGAACGCTTCCTTGTTCCTCATCACCTGGAGTGTGGAGAGGCATTACTCAAGCCCATTGAGATTCATTTTCAGGAAATTCGACCTGTACTTGGAAAATACAGAGAAGCCACTTGAATGTGGCAGAAGGACAAACCTTCACACAATGCACATTGTTGTGAAATTTTCCTTATTCTCTTTGGCATTTGGAACTGCCTTTATCACGATTAGCCAATCAATATACATTTATTAAGCACCTATTGTGTGTCAGCTACCTTTCTAGGTCCTGGAGATACAAAGATAAAAGTGAGAGAGGTTCTGTCTTCAAGTTTCCATTCTACTGGAAGGATGTGATATGTTCCACAGACAGTTCATATGAGATAGAGTAGTTAATAGAGCCTGGGCCGTGGATTCAGGAAGACTCATCTTCCTGAGTTCAAATCTGGCCTCAGACCTATATGACCCTGGGCAAGTCACTTAACCCTGCTTGCCTCAGTTTCCTCATCTGTCAAATGAACTGGAGAAGGAAATGACAAACCACTCCAGAGGCAGTATCTCTGCCAAGAAAACCCCAAATAGGGTCAAGAAGAGACAAACATGACTGAAAAGTGACTGAAAAACAACAGTATATATGGACTACATATAGATTAATAATAATAGCTAGCATTTGAATATATAATATATTGAATAATAATAGCTGGCATTTGAAAGTTTTCAAAGAACTTTATAAATATCCCTCACAAGTCTGCAAGGTAAATGCCACTGTATTCCCCCTTTTTAAGTGAGTAAACCGAAGCAGGCAGACTGAATGATTGTCGGTGGTTACAAAACTAAATAAATGTTTGAGGCAGGATTACTCAAACTCACATCTTACTGACTCCAGATCCAGTACTCTAATCATTGAGCCACCTAGATGTCTGGGATTTGAGGGAGAGGCAGTGACAACTGGAGGAATCAAGAAAGGCCTTTTGAAGGTAGACGGATCTGGGCTGAGCCTTGAGGGGAGTCAGGAGTTTTAAGAGACAGAAGTGAGGAGGAAGAGCATTCAAGGCACGGGGGTCAGTCTAGGCAAAGAAAGAGAGGCCAAAGAGTGTGTGAAAGAAAGTAACATGTAGTAATACGTAGTTAACCCTGGAAGGTCAGCTGTATCCGGGCTGTGAAGGTTTTAAAATGCCAAATAGGGGCATTCATATTTTATCTTAGAGGCAACAGGGAGCCACTCAATCTTCTTGAGAGGAGGAGTTACTTAATCAGATGTGAGCTTTGTAGGAAAATCATGTTGACAGCTGTTTGGAGGATGGATTGGAGAGGAGAGAGCCTGGAGACAGTTTAGGAAACTCTTAGAATAGTCTTAGGGAGAGCTGATGTGGGCCTGGACTAGGGTGGTAGCAGTGTGACTGGAGAGAAGGGGTCCAATGCCAGAAATGTTGTGAAGGTAGAGATTACAAAACCTGGCAATTGAGGGGCTAGGGTCAAGGAGAACTGGGATGATTTAAGTAGTGGGCCTGAGAGACTGAGAGAATAGGTGATGGTGTCTCTGATAGAAACAGGGAAGTTAGAAAGGCTGTGTGTCTCAGGAGAAGTTAATAATTTCTATTTTGAATGAGTTGAAAGCAAAATATCTGTAGGACGTTGAGGTGGAGACAGACTAGAGTTTAATAGAGACATAGTAACTCGATGTGTAGGTCTGGGAATCAAATGCATGACTGTGAGAGAGACAGAGAGAGAGAAAGTCAGAGACGGACAGAGAGACAGAGACAGACAGAGAGGATAAAAGAGACCATGGCAGAACCTTGGGGGACCCCCATCCAAAGTAGGTGGGACAAAAGACTCATGATCCTGCCAAAGAGACTGAGAAAGTACCTTCCTGATAAGAAATAATCAGGTTTTTCAACTCTTGGGTACCATATCAGACCTATCAGACTGGCTAACATGGCAAAACAAGAAAATTATAAATGTTGGAGAAGATGTGGGAAAATTGCAACACTATTGCATTATTGGTAGAGTTGTGAGCTGAACTGATCATTCTGGAGAGCAATTTGGAACTATACCCAAAGGGCTATAAAAATGTGCATACCCTTTGACCCAGCAATACCACTTCTAGGTCACGTGTATCCCAGAGATCATACAAATGGGAAAATGACCCACATGTACAAAAACATTTATAGCAGCTCTTTCTGTAGTGGCCAAGAATTAGAAATTGAGGTGATGCCCATCAGTTGGGGAATGGCTGAACAAGTTGTAGTATATGAATGTAATGGAATACTATTGTGCTATAAGAAATTATGAGCAAACAGACTTCAGAAAAACCTGGAAAGACTTATATGAACTGATGCTGAGTGAAGTGAGCAGAACTAGGAGAACACTGTACACAGTAACAGCCACAATGATGACAGACTTTGATAGACTTATCTCTTCTTAGCAATGTAAGGATGAAGATAACTCTGAAGGACTCATGATATAAAATGCTGTCCACATCCAGAGAAAGAACTATGGGGTCTGAATGCAGATTGAAATATATTGTTTGCTCTCTCTCTCTCTCCCCCACTTCTTCCCCCCCCCTTTTTGCTTGTTTCTTCTTTCTTGTGGTTTCTCCCATTGTTTCTAATTCTACTTTACATGACTAACATGAAAATAGGTTCAATCTGAAAGTATAAGTAGAGCCTATATCAGACTGCATGCTGTCTTGGGGTAGGGGGAAGAGAGATATGGGGAGAAAATTTGGAACTCAAAATCTTATGGAAGTGAATGCTGAAAACCAAAAATAAATAAATCAATTAGGAAAAAAATATTTTAAAAAGTAATCAGGTTTTTATAGGCAGCTAAATGGTATAGTAGATGGAGTACTAGGCTGTCAAGAAGGAAGACCTGAGTTCAAATTCAGTCCCAGATACTGACTTGCTGTGTGACCCTAGGTAAGTCACTTTAACCCTATATGTCTCAGTTTCCACAACTGTAAAATGAAGATCATAACAGCACCTACTTGACAGAGTTGTTATGAGGTCCAAATGAGATGTCTATAAAGCATGTAGCACCATAGGAAGGGAAAGAGCATGTATTAACCCCTGACTGTGAGCCAGGCACTTCGATAAGCACCTTGCATCTCTTATTTTCTTTGAACTTCACAATAACCCCATGATGCTATTATGCTCCTCATTTCTAGCTGGCGAAACAGTAGGAGAGCATTTACTCCTGTCTGCTACTTTTCTTGTAACCATATTCATCCTTATCATTTTGAGATTTAAGTAATTCAAGAATATGTTTGGTTATTCCCTTATTAATCACTAAAGTTGCTGCAGCTTTCTCCTTAATTAAACATTATCTCTAAGCCCCCAAACCAGGTTAATAAATATTATTTATTTAGACAGCTGGAGAAATCTCTTTTCCCATAAGCAGTTGCTCAGCCCTCACAACACATCAAAGCCCCCAGTCTTCCAGGCTTAAATATCAAAGTTACTAGCTCTATAATTTATTAACAGTATAACAAATAATAAAACAAAGACATAATTATTTATAAAGTTTCAACTGAGAAAGATCACAGCCAGAGTCACCTTTAACTGCTGACTTCTCAATTCTGAAAACAAAGTACCAACTCAAAAGGGCAACCAAGGCCTCTCAAGAATTCTCTTTATAATGCTTCTTCACAATGTCATGGAGGGCTATCCAATAAGAACCCTTTTCTGAATACACGAAGCATGGTTGCCTGGTGCTGTCCTCTTCCTGGACTTTGGAGTGTGCACAGATACTTGGTAACTGTTTCCTGTCTGTGTGCTTTGTGGTAAAGAAAAGTACTTTTAATTGGCTGCAGAGTAGGATCTGGGTGTGCATTTCCAAAGGCACTAATCAGCCCAAGCGAGGTCTCCGTCTTTCCTATCGAGCTGCTTTCAAACGAGGGGGCAGGAAGTGCTGTAAGCCTCCAGGAAGGGAAAGATAAAGAAAAGGAGAGGGAGAGAGAGGAAGAGGAAGGTGGGGGGGGGGGTGAGGTGAGACAGAGACAGAGAGATGGAGACCGAGACAGAGACAGGGAGAGAGAAACTAGTGACAGCTGAGCTCTCTTCACCCAATTTGACATGAAGCCATGACTACATGGCCTTACTGTTGCTTCTCTCCCTCTTTATATCTATTTTCTCCTGATTTAGATGAAGAAAGGTTGGAAATAGAACAGATTAGGCTGTGACTTTGTGAATTTTGAAATGTCAGAAGAGCAAGGCATCAGATGTCCAGTGAAAAGGACTCCATGCCAGAGCAGCCAAACCCAATGATTTGGAAGCCCAAGTGATCCACAGGATGCACCTCAACACTAGGTCCTATAAGTGAAGGAAGAATTCTGTCTGTTGGCTTTGGAAATTAACTTGACTGCCATAAATGCCTAGGAGGAACTTGCTTTGAGGTTGGGCCCACTCTTCCCAGGGACTAAGATGGTCTAGAGGAGGGTGTGCAATGAACCCAAGGGGATGTGTTTTGTACTTCTCTTCTTGCCACAGCGTCTCAGCAAATATTCCTTTGTAAAAGCCAGTTGATGTAAATTGATGGAAGACTTTGTTGTTGTTTGGTTGTTTTCAGTTCTGTCTGACTCATTGTGACCCCATTTGGGGTTTTCTTGGAAATGATAATGGAGTAGTTTGTCACTTCCTCCTCTAGCTCATTTTACAGATGAGGAAACTGAGGCAAACAGGGTCAAGCGACTTGCCTGGGATTATATAGCTAGGGAGTGACTGATAGTGGATTTGAACTCAAGAAAGGAAGTCTTCCTGACTCTAGACCCAGCACTCTATTCACTGTGCCACCTAACTTTCCCTTTGATTGAAGACACAGGAATGAGAATCATTGCTGATTGATACTGAGGAGAACATGCTGGAATCAAAGCTTGAGGCAAAAGCATTAGAAAGAAAGTCGCTGCCAATACCTCAGGGATGCCTTTAGACTCTAAGAGGATAAGAAATTGCCGTGCTCAGGGATTGGACTCATCAGTGGGAGGAGGAGTTGAGACAGTTGCCCTAGAGCATGTACGATTATGAGATTAAGAATGAAGACAGTTCTCTTCATCTCCCTTCTCTCTGGCTTTTCACAGTTTCTCCCAGTAGTTACAACTCAGTCTCTTTACAAATAGCAATTAAAACCTTCCATCTCAGGTGGAGAAGAGATGGTGGAGAAAAGGCAGAGACTCACTTGAGCTCTCCCAAATTCCTTTCCAAACAACATTAAATAATGCATCACAACAAATTCTGGGGCTGAAGAACACACAAAAGGATGAGTAAAACAATTTTCCAGTCTAAGACAACTTGTAACGTCGACAGAAAAGGTCTATAGCACCAAGGTGAGAGTGGAGGGCTGGCAGGCCACATCCAGAAAACCAGCAACAAGCCTCGGGAATGACTGAATCAGTGGTGGCAGTGATTGTTTCCAGAGCTTTCAATCCAGAGATCATAAGGGGATCAGACAACTGGTCATAAGGAGATTACAAGGGTCCCTTTGCTGAGACTGGATGCAGGACTCTGTTGTATTGCCCATCTGTGGATCTGTATTGCAATAAGCCAGAAAAAAAATTTCAAATATCATGGGGTCACAATCAGGATAACACAAGATTTAACAGCTTCTACATTAAAAGATCAGTTGGCTTGGAATATAATATTCTAGAATGCAAAGGACCTAGGATTACAACCAAGAATCACCCAGCAAAACTGAATAAAATCTTTTGGGGGAAAAATAGACATTCAGAGAAACAGAGGACTTACAAGCATTCCTGATGAAAAGACCAGACCTAAATAGAAAATTAGACTTTCAAATATAAGCCTCAAGAGAAGCATAAAAAGGTAAACAGGAAAGAAAAATCATAAATGATCAATAAGGGGGGGC
>JAQQSW010023953.1:0-10177 GCA_028646575.1 Pseudocheirus occidentalis
GTTGTGGTGACCCCCAACCATAAAATTATTTTCATTGCTACTTCATAACTGTAATTTTGCTGCTGTTATGAATCATAATGTAAATATCTGATATGCAGGATGTATTTTCATTGTTACAAATTGAACATAACCCCTAGGTTGAGAACCACTGATTTCTAAACTAATTTCCAGGTAACAGTCCCTGGTTTCCATTGCCTAGTCCCTGATTACCCTTCCTCCCCTTACCCTCACCTCACTGCCCTCCCTTCTGTCTTGGCTCTTCGATTCCTTTCCCTTACGTTCACAGTGATATTCTCCCGAGGCACAGGAGGAGGCAGGGGGCAGCAGGGCTCACTGGCCATCGGTTTCCAACATAGAACAATCTCAGCGGACAAAGGGCAGGGCGCCTCTACCATCCAGCTCAGCCTCCTCGTCCCCAAGAACTTCAGCTTCAGCTTGCTGTGGCTCCACAGATTTTTGTGGGCCCTGGAGTCTGGGGTGGAAGAGTTGTGAGAGACCGAGGCATTTCTCCCCGTGCCACCCCCAGGGGAACTTTCCCACTTCTACCTCCCATCCCTCCTCACTGTCCCTCCCCCAGGCTTCATTTCCCTTCTGTATCCCCACCAAACTATCATTCCAGGACCAGCGACTGCCTCCCCCTGCTTTGACCCCAGGATCCCAAACTTTCTCACCTTCCCGGAAGGGGCAATGGCTATTTCTGACGGCATCATGCTCATTTATCCACATCTGTAAATCAGTTAGGTGAAGGAATCGAAAGCGAGGCTTAACCTTTCTTTGGCTTAGGAGCAGGTCCCTTTCTTCTTCTTTCCCTTTTTCTCCCACTCCCTATACTCTGTCTCTCCTTCCCTCAATCTCTGGGATCCCTCCCAGCTCTGACAGTCTATGTTCTAACACTTGATGCCCTCAGATCCCTCCCAAGCTATTCCTCTTCTCATATTCTATGTTCTAAGGTCTCTCTTGGCTCTCTCTCTCTCTCTGTCTCTCTCTGTCTCTCTCTGTCTCTCTCTGTCTCTCTCTCTCTCTCTCTCTCTCTCTCCCCCCCCCTCTCTCCCTCCCTCCCTCCCTCCCTGTCTCCTCAGGCTCAGGAAGACAATTCTGAATCTACCACTGCCACCACCACCACCACCATCACCACTATCACACACCAAGCTTCAGGCCTTGGATGGACTCAGTTCCTACCTGGATACAGAAGCAAGGGACAAGATCCGTTTGGTTCAGGGTGATAGTCTGTGGTCCTGTCTAGGGGACAAGTCAAGCATGGAATCTGAGATACCACTATTACTAGGAAATAAAGTGGGGAGTCAGGGGAGGGAGGGGGGAACACAGGCTCCAGGAAAGGAGACAAGAGGCCATGGCTAAAGAAAGGAGTCAGCCAGGACTGAGAGTAGAGGAGCAGCTCTATTCTCCAATGATTTCCCCTTCTGCCAACCCCCAGTGCATGAAATTCTCTCATTACAGATTCACCATTTGGTCCTGGAGGCTTTCTTGTTTTTGAGAGTCAAAATAAAAGTACTGTTGGAATAAGTGTGAGAGTGAAGGGGGTGATAGGAGTTCTTGAACCCTTGTCAGAGAATACCACATCCAGGATGGAGAACAAGGATGAAATAGGGATTAGGATCTGAGCAAGGGTCAGGGAGGGACCAGGAAGGATGAAAGACAGGAAAGGTAGGAGGGACCTAAAGAGGACCCTCAGAGATTGAAAGGGAGACTGTTTGTTTGTTGGAAGGGAAAGGAAGAGGTGTTGACAAGGAGATCCCAGGCAGGGAGGAGCCAGACTTGAAGATCTTGATGGAGTAGAGTGAAGAGAGGGTGGGAGATTGAAACAGCTTCTCACCAAGACTTCACGAAACCTTGTGCTCAAATTCCGGGTCTGGTTCCAATAAAGGAGGAGGTTATAGTTCTGCTCGGTGGAGACATCCAGCACCAGTTGTATTGCATCCCCTTCAGCTGAGATATTGAACCAGGGCAGCACTGGAATGGAATTAGAGGGGAATTAAGTTCCATCCCCCTCTTTCATCCCTCCCCATGTCTCTGAACCCCCCCCCAATTCAAGCTCCCCTCTGCCTCCTCCTGCCCCCAAACTTGCCCTGTCTCCCAACTTCCACCTCCTGTCCTCCCCACTCCATTCTATACCCCTGCAGCTCTGGACACTGTCCTGCAATTCAGGCTGGATGCAATCTGAGGAGAGAACAGAATGAAAGCCTTCAGTAGGGACTAGGAGGAAAACAAGAGGGGAAGAGATAACTTCTCTTCACAAGTTCTCATTCACTGGCTGAGCAGCTAACCAGTCAATAAGTATTTCGTAAGGGCCTACTAGGTATCAATTGTACGTTTGCCTAAAACACTATTTTATGGAGAACTCATACAAGGCAGGTATTCACATGGAGGTCAGGAGAAGAAATACATGGATACTTTCAAGGTCTCTCTGACAATCGATTATAAGACATGGAGACAATGGCACGGGAGTGCCCCGCATGCCGTGCCTACATCAAAGAAAGCTCTGTACTCTATGAGCCAAGCAGAATTACAGTAGCTCAAAAGAAATGTGAGATGCACAAATTTAGAGACATCTCCATTCCAAATATTCATGTGGACTATTTGTGCCCAACCTGTGGTAGAACTTTCCAAGCTTCTATTGGTCTGATCACCCACAGTAGGACACGCTGTACCTTGACCTCAACATAGGGATGCCATGTTCATCAACAAACCAACTACATGTCACAAGATTTCAATAAAACCTGTGCTTGCTTCTCCCTTCCCCAAGTATCTAGGATCATTGGATTTGGAACCAGAAAGGACCCTAGAAGTCATCTAATCTGACGCCCTTAATTAGAAAGTGGAGTCCCAAGGGAATGAACTGATTTGCCAAAAGTCACACAAGAAGTAAAGTCAGTCAGTATTCAAAACCAGCTACTCTGACTCAAAACCAGTAGATATTTTCCCACTTTCTCCCAATGCCTGAAATTAATCAAGACTTTGATAAACATGTATTAAGTACCTACTAATATGTACTAGGTACTGTGCCAGACATTGGGTATAAAGATGAAACAATCTTTGTTCTAAAACAACAGTTCTCAACCTGTGGGGTTGCCTAAGACCATCAGAAAACACATATTTCCGATGGTTTTAGGAATGGAAACACAGCTCCTCTATCTGTCTCCAGGTAGGTACACCCACATGCATATATGCCCACATATGAGTATTAAAGGATCACGGCATTAGGAAGGTTGAAAACCACTGTAAAGGATTATTACTCATTGTCATTATTAATATTATAAGAACATATATCATGCCTTATTACCTTATCTCCTTATTGGAAGAAACAACATGCACATATATACATACATATTAAATAAATGGGCATAGAGACTAAATATGTGATTTCATTGGTAGAGGCAACTCCAGGGTGAGGGAAATGCCTCTGCCAATGGAGACAAGCCAACCAAACTCTCCATAGACTACCACATATGATCTCTCATAAAAAAATAAACATAAGATATTAGTAACTGAGCAGGGGAGGGTGGAGATAAGAAAAAGCCTCACATAAAAGATGCTATTTGTACTATTCCTTAAAGGAAATTAGAGTTTTTAAGAGGTAGAGCACAGGGGAGATTCCAGATATGGGAGAAGGAATGGAGTATGTGAAGACTAAGGAGAAAGTTCAGTCTGTTAGATGCTAGTGTGCTTGGAGGGGAGTAATGTGGAGTAAACCTGGAATAGTAGGATAGAAGGCTTCAAATGCTGGAAACTTTCATCCTACAATAAGAGCTAAGGCTGGGGGTAGCTCTGATTGTAGCCTAGATGTAGATTCAGGAGCTAGAGGGAACCTTGGAGATAATCCATTAAGTCAAATTGCCTTATGTCACAGACGATGCAGGTAAAACCTACAAGGCCTAGTGACTTGCCCATAGTCACAGAAGTAATAAAGAACGAAGTCTGAATTCAAACCTAGGTCATCTTCAGTTTAACAAATGCCAATCCTCCCTGGTTAGGGAACTTGAGAATTAAAACTCAAATCCAGTTGAATACTTGAAAATTAGAAAGACCAAATTTGACCCCAAAGAAAAGATATGAGAAAATGCCCCACCTTTTCCTTCTTTTTGGGGGGTGGGGGTGGGGCAGAGGTTACAGATGTAGAATAGTACATATAATGTCAGATTTTTTCTGATGTGTTCATTACTTTTGCTGAACTTTTTTTTAATTCTTTGATATATTAGCTTACTTGGAAGGGAAAGGCTCTATTCGAAAATGTAGGTGATATAAAAATGAGATTATCAATAAAAATTTGTATTTAAAAAAACTTCTCAATTTCAGGTGGTTAGTCTCCAATCCTTTCTTGATAGTAGGTTGTGACAGGGGAGAGAGAAAACAGATTTCAGGAGAAAGGATCCAAAAAGAGGAGACTAAAAGATGGAAAACCAATTTTTACTCATTTAGATGCTGCTAAGGCCCTGTCTTGTTTCTCCCCTCCACCAATGGCCTAGCACTCACCTGGTAGTAGTTGTGTATGATTGAGTTCTTTCTGGTAGGGGGGCTGAGTATATGACCAGATCCGTACTTCCCCCCCTAATGGTGCCTTAAAGCAGTCAAATACCAATGAACCCTAGGGAAAAGCCAAAAAGTCCACAAAGGGTCAGGGTTAAAGTCAAAAGCAAGGACCATTAATAGGATCCTTAGCAACTCAGATAAACAATCCTATCTTTATCTACCCTACCAGTTCCTCCCAGCCCCTCTCCCCGAGAAGCAAAATAAAAATGATTTGCCTTGATCATTTTTACCCTGTGATTTCCTCACTACAGCCTTGGGAAGTCATGAGGAGGTAGAGAGAGTCATTTTAGAGATAAGGAAACTGAGTTCCAAAGAGGGAAAGTGATTTGCTCACAGTGACTCAGTTTATAAATGTAGGAGTCCAAATTCAAACCCAGATCTTTTGACTCCAAGTCTAGTACCCTCCATAACATAATTGGAATTGAAATGACAGAGAGAGTTACAGGCATGGAGTCAAGAAGACCTGAGCTCGAATCTAGCCTCAGATGCTTACTGGTGTGACCCCAGGCAAGTCACTGAACTTCTGTCTGCCTTGGTTTCCTCAACTGTAACATGGAGACAATAACAGCACCCAAGTCCCAGGGTTGTTGTGAGAATCAAATGAGATGATATTTATGAAGTGCTGAAAAGCAAAGGTGACTAGCATATATAGTAAACTCTTAAATGCTTCTTTTTCCCTTCATGTGAACAGATTTCATGAGAAAGAGAACATTCCACCCAAGGTCATTTTCTTTCCTCAAATATTCTGTTTTTATCCTTTTCAAAGCATTATCATGAGCATCACCTTCTTTGTTCCTGAAAACAACCCTATGAGGGAATCAGAGCAGTAATTATCCCCATTTTACAAATTAGAGAAACTGAGGCACTGAACATAAAGACACTTGCCCAAGGTCACAGGACGACTTGGCACCAGAGACAGATCTTTTGATTCCAAGCCCAGTGTTTTCCTGCTTTATGTCCCCGATGGGTAAAAGAGTGTCCAGGTAGCACAGCTTTAGGGTAAGGCTTAAACTATGGACCAGCATCCACAATTTCCCTCCCCTTCCATCTTAACCTACCACATTTTGGCCTGGCTGTACCATGGCAGCTGGAACCTCTACCTTCACCAAGACACATCGGTCAAAGTGATAGGCCTGGAAGGAAAGGATGACTTTTGCCTGGAGAGATTCTGTGGAAGACACAATGCAATTCAACTTGGTAAACATTTATGAATCACCTACTGAGTGCAAAAGGCTGTGATAAAACACTGTAATAGGAACAGCAGCCCGGGTTTGGTCTGGGGAGTAAAGCAGGGATCTGGTACAAAGGGAATAGCGTGCAAAGAACCATCCTTCCCCAGGGAGGGAGCAGAGCAGAGACTCAGAGCAGATCGGGGACTGTCTCACCATTCCGAGGCCAAGGCTGAGATGTTAGCTCGACATCTTCTGGGAATCTGTCCTCATCAGGATCCTCCTTCCTAGGCTCTAAAATGACTTTGTAAAGGCAGAGTCCCTGTGCCCTAGCACCCCGCCTACCCCTAGCTCAGTCACAGTGAGTAAGTTTTCTGGCTTCTTTCCCCGGGTTTTCTGGAATTCCTTGTGCTGGGAAATAAAGCCTCTGGGATGGTCCTGGGGTGGGAGTGGGGGGGGGGGTCCCATCTTCCTTAGCTACTGGGACCTGAGACGGAGATGCCCAGGGAAACTTGCCCAGGTAGGAGGGATCCCGAGCCAACAGCTGAGTTCCTGCCACCTCTAGAGAATTTAAGGGGAAATCCTTCTCCCCTAAACCTTCTCCACTCCCTAGCCACAGACACGAGGCTTCCTCGGATGGCCACACTCTTACTGGCTTTCTTTTGCCTTTACCACTCCCTTCCTCCTCTCCACCAGGATTTTTCCCTTCCCCTATATCTTCTCAATCACTTTGAATCTCTTCCTCCTCAAATCTAGTGACATACATAAGATGGCAAGAGCAAGTGATCCTCTGCCCCCAGCTTGGCCCCTCTTTGCTTCTACCAACACCTCTTCCTTTCCCCTTTTCTTTTTCCCCATCAAGACTTTTTTTTCCTCCCTCCACCCTTTCTCCCTCCTGAGTGCAATGTTGTTCCCTAGCTAACCCTGCACACCCCCCCTTACAATTTTAGAATTTAGAGCTAGAAGAGACTTTAGCACTTAGGTGACAGATGCAGTGTGTGATTCAGATAGACTGTGTGCTCTGGAATCAGGGAGCCTAGGTTCGAATCTCACCTCTGGCCAAGTCATCTACTCTCCCTGAGCCTCAGTCTCCTCATCTATAAAAGGGGAAATGGGGGGGGATTTGAACTAGATGACCCCTGAGGTCCTTTTTAGCTCTAGCCCTATGATCCTATGAGCCCAGATAGGAGAATGAAAGATTCAAACTCAAATCCTCTGGCCTCAATACAGTCTTCATTCCACTGTGCCAAACTGTGTCCCTACCAGCTTTTTTCCCCTTCCCTTAGGTCTTTTTTACCTCTTATCCTAGACCCCATCCTACCCCCAGGACCTCCTCTGCCCTTCATCTCTTTTCATATTTGATAAATTCTCTCTCCATCTTGCCCCATGGAGATGGGCAGGAGGAGCCTCCCCACACTGTCTTCCCCTCCCCTCCCCATACACACACACACAAACAGAGTTTCTCACCCTGCACTGTTAGGTGGAGGGTCACTCGAACACAGGGGACACAGTTACTTTCTTCCCTGCATCGAAGGACCACCTCTGTCTGTAGCTTTGTGGGTACCAGCACTGGGTCTTTGGGGGGCTCAATTATATCCAGCAGGCAGAGCACATCATCTGAAGGAGAAGGCAAGTGGCAGCATTTGGACATACCTACTCCATCCAGGTCAGAACAGGGGCAAAGGGGGACAAGGGAAGGATATCATGCTTGCCCTCAATACTAGTACAAGGATGGGTGCCCACAGAAGGAATTCCCTTGGAAGCCCAGGGAACCATCTCAGCCAGACCTAAGGGATTGTGGTCTCCAAGGAGCCAATGGCAGGAAAATAAATTCCATCTCCAGTCTTCTCTTGATACTCACCCAAAAGGTGACATGAAAGACCCTAGGGGAAGAAAGGGGGTTCACAGGTTCCATATCTTCCCTTACTCAATTTTTCCACATACATCCCTGAGCTCTCATAAGTGGAGTTCAGCCTTGAGGACACAGAGAGGCATCTAGGGCCTTCATGAGTCCCACAACTTTTCCAGGGGTACCTATTGCTCAGATCTCAAGTTCTAAGTACAAAGACTTGAACCTGCTGAAGGCTTGGAATACCCAGCCAGTAGCCTGGAGGGAAAGGGTGAGCAATTGTTTACCTCCCCTCTCCTCCCCACTCTGCCCTTCCCCCTAGCCCAGCACCAGCCTTACCTAGCCAGACCTGAAAGGGCAGTTACACCGGAGATGGGCTGGTGGTGGCTGGTACTGCCAGAGCCCCAAGCCAGAATCAGTCGTCTCCCCAACCCATTCTCTAAACCCCCAAGACCCCCAGGAATCCCAGGGTTCCCAACCTACCTGAGAGCATCGAGCATCATCCTGGGATCCTGTCAACTTCTCCAAAGAGAAGACCCAGGGCCTGCTACCAAGAACCAAGGAGAAGAAGAGGAGGAGCCATGGAACTAGCATCTTCTAGTTGCCGATAAAAGTTGTCAGCCAGGGCTCTAGCCTGAGGCTGCTCCCCCTTGGGGGGGGGGGGAGAAACTATTTCTGCCTTCCCCACTCAGGTTTGTCGTGGTCAACTGTTGCTCTTTTCCCTTTGGATGTCCATTGGTACCCAGTGGGGGCTGGGACCCCTCCCCTCCCACTCCTATCCTGGCTCTGGGGCCTCCTAGGGTGGGAGGGTTGGGAAGAGATTCCAGTCACAAGGCTCCCTGGATCACTCTTTTCAGTTTGATCTCTGAATCCAAAGTGCTTTCGATTCAGCTCGGAGCCCTGCTGTTCCCGCCTCCTATTCCAGCCCCTGTCTAGGCCCTCCCACAAAACACTGGGCCCTGTGCCCAGTCTGGATGACTGGGAAGCAGGCAACTCACTGGCCACTCCACACAAGGTATAACCCTTTTACACACACACACACACACACACACACACACACACACACACACCTGGCTAGGGAGTGGCCGATAACCAAAGGCAATATTGAGCAAGGCCACCTACCTCTCTTGGGAGTCATGTGGGAAGATGGGAAAGGGGAGGGCGGTCCCAGAGGCCCTTCTCCAGGGACTTGGTAGTATGAAATTATTCCATGTCATAAAGTATGACATTCATCTTCCTGCTGCTGAAGTTAAGGTAACACCCAACCCCATTTCTCCTGGATCTTAAAGCCCTGCCCACTTCATGTCTTCCCAGTCTGGCACCAATATAAGCCTAGAGCACTGAAGGCACCAAGAGGCCATGGCACTATTAATTTCTTCTGGGCCATTGTTACTCTAAGAAAACAATCAATTGCCCCTTTCAGACTAGAGTTTACATCTCCAGGGGATATGTCCCTCCACCAAGCCTAGGACACTGAGCCTTGCTTGGCAAATATGTGTGATCTCATAAAATGACATAATTTGAGAGTTTGAAAGGACTTTAGCAGCTATCCACTCCACTCTGTAAGGAATACTTACTATAACATACCAGATTAAGGATCACCCAGCCTTGAAACCCACCAACAAGAGTGTACCATCTCAGTCACTTCAGTGGAGCCTGTTGTCTAGGGTAATGGAGTCTGTGGCAACGCTTCTTCTAAGGTCAAGTTTAGTTGTTATATTTCTCCTTATTCCTGACTCCCACCCACAAATTCTTGTGACTTGTTGTACATTTGGGTTCCTTCATGCTGATTAAAAAAAAAAAAGTTTACTGATTTTTTTTTTTAATAGCCAACCCCTCACTTTACCTGCAATACCTCTTCTTAAAAAACTTTAAATAAGGGGTAGCTAGGTGGCACAGTAAATAGAACACCAGCCTTGAAATCAGGATGGACCTGAGTTCTAATGTGACCTCAGACACTTCATGCTTAACTAGCTGTGTGACCTTGGGCAAGTCACTTGACCCCAATTGCCTTGCCTTTCCCCCTCAAAAAAAAAAATCAAATTTTTGTATGTGTTATAAACTAAAAAAGTAGCCACAAACACTAATACTTCCAAATAAAAAGGCCAGAAAATTAGAATAATATATATAAAATTGTGAATCTAGAATATACAGATCATTATTTAAAATATATTAGTATACTTTAAAATGTTTTATTATCATATATTATATTTAATATATACTTTAGAATTTTTATTTTCAATTTCAAATTTCCCCCATGACTTTGAAAAAATTATTTTTTCCCAACATATCCCACACACCAATTGAACTCTCACTTTTAACAAAAAAAGTCAAAATGAACAGACATAGCTGTAACTCCCCTTCCCCCACCTTTCCAAAAGGGAGCTGTGTTTCATTATCTTTGCTCCCAGAATATGATCTTTGTAATTAACTAATCAAAGTTTATACTTTATAATTAAGTAATCAAAGGTCATATGCCCATATTTTCACTGATCTTTATTCATCATATTTACTTTGTGTAACCCATTCCATCCCAAGCCATACAAAGTAGCCTGGAACAGCTTCTGCTCTACCCAGGCCAGCTAAGCTCATGACCCAATCACTTCCTTTG
>JAQQSW010023954.1:0-10177 GCA_028646575.1 Pseudocheirus occidentalis
ATGCCACAACTTGTTCAGTCGTTCTCCAACTGATGAGTGTCCCCTTAATTCTCAATTCTTTGCCACCATAAAAAGAGCTTGCTATAAATATTTTTAAATATGTAGGTCCTTTTACTTTTTCTTGGATCTCTTTGAAATGCAGACCTAGTAGTGATATTGCTGGGTCAAAGGGCATGAACAGTTCGATAGCCCTTTGGGGATAGGACCAAATTGTTTTCCAGAATGTTTAGACCAGTTCACAACTCCACAAAAGTTTACTGGTGTACCTGTATGTTCTATCATTAGGCAGTCACCTCAACTGTCATGCTCACCAACTAATAACAGAGAGTACTGTGGGGTATCAGTCACAGTTCCTGGGGCACTCTCTCTGGCTCCACATCAGATTTCATCTTACCCCCCTGACCCAGCTCCTTTAAGAATGGTGATCCAGATTCTTACATTAATCTAGAGCAGGGATTTTTAACCTGACTCCACAGACCTTGAAGGGTGGGGAAATGTGGAAATAATTGTTTCTTTATTTTCATTAACCTTAAGCTGAAATTTAACATTGTTTTTACTTCTGAATTCAAGTAACAAACCACAGTAATTTTTAGCAGTACTTGTGATTTTGTCACCATAAGAAGTCACAGATATTTTTATATCGCATCAGAGTTGTTACAATGATTTTCACTCATCATTACTGAGGAATTACTGTAATTATTAGACCTGACACTAGGTAAACCCAGTCTTCCTTTCTACAGACTATATTTCAATATAGATAATATTCTTTAAAATTGTATTATCTTATTTTATGCATTCAAAAGCACTATTCTGAGAAGTCTATACGCTTCGCCATACTGCCAAATGGATCCATGACAACTCCCCCCCCCCAAGGTTTAAGATCCTCAGCTCTAGGATGTGGGTAGATGACCTAATCAGTTCATGGCTTGTCCCCATTTTACTTTACACTCCTTCCTTCATCCAATCCTGACATTAAGTGTTTCAATTTTATCATTCACCTTTCCCTGGGTCATTAGTATATAAGCATTTAATCAGACTCAATTAAAGGTGATAAAATAGAAGTATTATTCACCCTGGCATAGGCATATTTCACACATTCCATTAGGTCTCAGCTTCTCTGGAAAATATAAACCCACTGAGACTGACATACATTTTTTTTACTTGTAGGGACTGAGTAAAAGGGATTCCTCCACACTCAAATGGTCTCTGCGTCCATTGGTTAGCCTTCCTGTTGATATAATATAGGAAACTCAAAGCACCCTGGTGCAGCATGAACTAGTAAGGCAGCACCAGACCCTAATCATGGACTCTGAACTCTACTTCTCAACAGTCTTCTCCCTTTATCTCGGTCCCTTTAGTCCTGAAACAAAGTCTGTTGGATTTCTCCACAGAGCAAAACACTCACTACCTGATACTAATTTTTTATTTTTTTTTTTTTGCTTTTTGGAGGGGGCAGGAGGGGAGAGGAAGTCACAGCAATTGGGGTTAAGTGACTTGCCAAAGGTCATACAACCAGTAAGTGGTAAGTGTCTGAGGCTGGATTTGAACTCAGGTCCTCCTGACTCCAAGGCCAGTGGTGCTCTATTTCCTGTGCCACCTAGCCACCCTTCACTACCTGATACTAGAAACTCTTCCAAAGAAAATGGTTTAAGGGGGAGCAAGCAATGATCTTTTGCTTGATTGCTGTTTTCCTGCTGAAATGTCTTCATAAAGCCTGGGCATCAGTACATTCTCTTGCACAGGTGAGCTATACTTGATGCACATGGCCCAGACAGTTAGGTTGTTCAGTGTTTGGTTTGGAATCAGGAAAACCTGAGCATAAATCTCTCCACAGACATTTATTAATCATGTGATCAAGTCATTCAACCTTCCTCAGCCTCAGTTCTTTCATTTATAAAATGGGAATAACAGCTACTTCACTGAGTTCTTGTGAATATCAAATGAGACACTGCAAACCTTGACTATATAAAAATGTTAGCTCTTTTTATTATGTAATGGGGGTCTGGATCATGCATCAGCCCCAATCAGCTAGCTTTGCCGATGCTACCTCACCACAGAAAATCTGGGAAATATGCTTCCTTTGATGACATATAATCTAAGTGCCTCGAAGAGATTATAGAGCATGCACAGATATTTTGTAACTTGTTCTGGTTGGTAAACCACATGGCTCGATGAAGCCTTTTTCCAACTGTCTGCATGGCCAGAACTGTTGAATTAGTTGGAGTCTTCAGAAAGGCCTGAGTCAGCCTTGGCCATCTCCTCAATTCATTCCCATCTTGGAAAGGTCAGGGGTTCAATAAGAGACCCAAGAGAAAAGGGGGATGGCCTTAGGGCCACTTTCTTCTCTGGTCATATGGCTCCCAAGAAGCAGGCCTGGGTCCGTGGCTTTTTGTATTTGACCTTTTCTAAGTGGAAGGAGTGAAGCCTCTATGACTTTCTGAGTTTCAGGAGCTGGGAGAGTGCCTTGGCATCAGGGAAGCAGCCAGCTCAGCATCATTGTCAGCTCTCCAGGCCTAACACGGTGCCTTGGACAGAGCTTAATACATGTTTGTTGAATCAAAGTGAATTGAATTAAATATATTAAGGAGAAAGTGATTACTATTGTGTTTGGTGGGATACTTTAACATAGATCATGATCTTAACTTTCTATTGCACAGTCTACTCCTTTGACAATATATTTTGTGAACTGGAAGCACGTCATAAAGATTTCTTTCACAAGCATAGCAATGAGAATTCATTGTTATAATTCTTTAGAAATGATTTTAGGCTGCTGGATTAAAAAGATGTGTTTCTTACCGAGTTAAGAACATGGCTGTCCCTAGTAACTCCCCCAGCAACATCTGGGACTACTCCTTGCCAGGTTATTGTTTCCAGAAAAGAAATTTAAGTTAAGATGCTTAATGGGGGAAAAAAGAAAATGTCAAAAGAAAAAAAAAGTCTTGCTCATGTCTTGTCCCACTCTGGAATGTAGTGGAAGCCTGCAGAGAAATTGTTGTAAATGCATCTTTTTCAAACTGAGAAATGGCCCCATAGGTTCCCTAGGATATTGAATCTCCTCTGTTGAACTTGGCCAGTTTCCCAATCCTTTCCCCTTGAGTCCCATTGCTTCATAAAGGTGTTCCCCCTAGTTCCTACCACCCCTGCCCCCATTTCTCTCCTCTCCTCCCTTACTGTAGATGCAATAAGCAATGTTTTAAAATGGAATTGGTTAGTGTGAGTTTTCTCTGTCCCCAAGGATCTGAAAACAGCAGGGTCGATAGCAGCAGCATTTAAGAGCAGCTGAAACCACTTAAAAAGTACTTAAATATTGTTGGTTTTTTATCAGTTCATTTGACCTTCCCCCTGCCCCCCACACTTTTTGGTTGATGAATTCTATACATGTTTACTTTTCAGCCTCTGACATTTTATAAGCAGAGCCTGAACCAATAGGGTTGAGGCTATTGCCATTATCATTTTCAACCAACAAGTGTTTATAAGTGTCTACTATGTGTCAGACCCTGTGGTAGGCACTACAGGGGTACAGAGACAGAAATAAAATATCCATGCCCTCAAGGAGCCCATGTTCAAGCAAATAGATATATTGATTATTTGTATAAAGGTTTTGTAAATGGGAGAAAGGAGGTGTATGGGTAGGTAATTATTGATGCTTTCACAATGGGCAGAGGTCATTAAAGAAACAAAAACTTATCATTTTTTTGTGACACAGTGGGAAGTGTCTCATTGGGTCATTTTTTTTTAAAAGAAAGCATATAATTATTTCAAATTTGAGACTAATTAAAGGCAAGGGCAGTTAGGTGGTATAGTGAATAGAGCACTGGGCATAGAGCCAGAAAGATTCAGTTTAAATCTGGCCTCAGATGTTTACTAACCATGTGACCCTGGGCAAGCCACTTACCCTTGTTTGCCTCAGTTTCCTCATCTGTAAAATGACCTGGAGAAAGAAATGGCAAACCACTCCAGTATCTCTGCCAAGAAAACTCCAAATAAGATCACGAGGAGTCGTATATGGCTGAAAAACAACTCAACAACAACAATAAATTAGAGGCAAGAAGAGGTTGGCAAATTATTTTGAGATTTTTCTCCTTGGGATTCTTGGTTAATGTTCATCTCTGTCTTTTTAATATTCGTACTCTGTGGTATTGTACTTGTGGCGTCTGCACTTATGGCACTAAATTCATGTGATTTTCAGGATACAAAGGTTTGATAAAACCACTAACCGCAGAATTGTTCCTTAACAAGACCAACATCTGAAGATATGTAAATTTCTGTGTGAGTGTATGTGTGGATTGTCTATGTTTACATCCCTCTGCCAATGTAGGGCTATGTAAAGAGCTCACCACTAAAGCATACAAAGCAAGATATTTCTGATGAAACTAACACTGCCTACCACAGACAAAGCAATCTGTTTAGAAGATGGGATTTCCATTAAATAAAAAGCAGTGAACACTTCAGTATGCCATGATAACAAGCAAAAATTTAGAGCAGATGATGACAGACCTCTGAGAAAACCACCTGCCACAGAATAAGCTCCCCAGATATTTGATCTTGGAGTTGACCTTATTTTATGGGCGTATGAATCATGAGCCCCTGGATGCTTGAAGAAGAAACTGTGAAATATCTTCTCAGGTCCTGATAATACCAATTATTTCCATGGTATAGGCAGACAACTCATCTTATGCCCCCCACTAGTTTCCCTCCCTCCTCCCCATCTTCTCCAAAACAAATGACCTAGTTTGGTTCCTGTTTGTCATGTATTTTACTTACTTCCTGGACCAAAGCAGTTTGCTCTTGAGTTCAGAAGCGGATCTTCAGAGTTTTCATTTCCTTAGTTGGTATATGTTTATCAAAATGGTGATCCCTTGATAGGGCCTCCTGTTGAGTGAGCTGCTGGTATCTGACCTTCCCTGCAGAATTTTACTTTTTCTCAGTAAATGCTGTTGCTAGAGACTCAGAAGTATGGCATATGGTTTTGTAAAGACGATCCTCTCTTGTGCCCTGAAACTTGAAGGGCATCCAGCCCTCAAAGAACAAGGAGTGAAACACATGGCACTTACCAATTTCTTTATCTGTATAACTTTTGATTTGATCCTCAAAAATTCCTCATGAGTCACATTTTCTAGTGTGTCTAGTCAAGCAGGTAGGGCTTATAGGGAGGAGTAAAGATTGAGGAAGAAAAGGAGGCAGAGATCCTAGGGCCAGAGAGATTTCTTTTTCCCTGACAGGCTAGCTATAGGACAGACATGAAGGCAGGGGAGAATTGGAGAGCCCAAGGCACTGTCAAAGGACAGCTTCTTGCTTTGACTGTAGTCTGGCCAGTTTCTCCACTGGATTTTCGTATTTGATTTGTGCCAAACTCTTTGTTAGGCTCAGGCGCCACAGTCCCACTAGGAGGTCTTAAGAAGTGACCTGTGGTTCCCATTCTTTTGCCCAAACTGAGAATTTCTGGGTCTCCAAACATTGTCTTCTTTGCTTTTCAAAGCCAGTTGACTGTTGTTACTGGTTTCCTGGAATAAGGTCAATGGAAGCTATTTTCCTCTGAGATCGTTCTCCTGCATTACCAAGAAGTATTTAAAAGTGCAAAAAACACAAGCAGAACCTACTTGGATGCCCAGGCACATAAGATGAAATGTCACTCAACTCTTGGCTTTGCTCTGATGCTCTAAGAGCATTTCTAGTAAAGTCCTCTCAAATGTTATGGTCCAAATTATTCTTAACCTTTTAGTTGGTTTAGGGGGAAAATATGTTCAGCCACTTCAGGACTTAACCAAATGAGGAAGCTGAGGAAGGCATTGTGTTACACTGAAAAGAACAGGGACAGAATCAGAAGGACTTGGATTAAAGTCCTGTCTATGATACTTATTGCCTGTCTAACCTTGGGGCATGTCACTTCACTTTTCTGACCCTCAGTTTCCTCATTTATAAAATGAGGAGGATGGCGGCAGCTAAGTGACATAGTGAATAGCGCACCGGCCCTGGAGTCGGGAAGACCTGAGTTCAAATCCGGCCTCAAACATGTCACACACTTACTAGTTGTGTGACCTTGGGCAAGTCACTTAACTCCAATTGCCTTGTCCTCTCCCCTCCAAAAAGCAACCACCCCAAAAAATGAGGAAGATGGACTAGATGGCATCTAAAATCTTTTCTGGCTCTAACTCTGAGATCTTGTGATCTAACAAATTTCAGAGAGCTATGAAAAATATTACTGCCCTGAGTCTACAAATGAACACAGATGATACATTTCTCACCCACATTACAGCTAGCTTCTCACTAGCCATCCCAAACCTTAACCCCTATTTACATAGGATACATAGGATGGTCCATTCCCCACCCCCACTTCTATAGAGCATGCTTAGAATTTACTGGTTCTGGTCAACTGGGTCAGTTTCTGGATACATATGACTCATTGCTAAGGGACTAGTGATGTCACATGAGGAAGGGTCCCTTAATTGGCTGCTAATGTAGGAGAGCTGATGACTGAAAGGACCTTTTAAAAGAAGGGATAGTTTCTGGGCCCTTTAAGCCACAACTCTAGGTGGCAATATGTTTATCAACAACTTTAGTAACAATATTCAGAAGGATGTATCAGACTTAGACACTAGTATGTTAGCTCAAAAGGTCTGGAAGCTTGCAATTGGAGCCACGGGAGAGTCCAAAGGAATAGTGGTGGTCCACTGGAGCAGCTGATTGGGGCAGCAACAAATGTAGCAGTGGGCAAAATTCAGAAGAGGTCTGGATTTGGAGTAGAGTGATAGTGCAGAGTCAAGGTGAAATGTTAAATGCCTAATCAGCATTCCCATAAATTACTTTTTCTTCCAATGAAACTTAAATATTAGGCTCCTAACAGATTGTAACAGTAGCTTTAAGGTAAGTTATTGAATCCTCTTAAATTTCTGCATCCTTTTCCATTGGAAAACCCTTATTATGAGTTTTTTTAAGCATTATATTAAATTAGAGGGACATTACTTTATTTTTGTTCAATTTTAATCCAAGAGCTTATAAATGGAACTTATTTTCATGGATGCCCCATTTTGGGTTGACCATCTGAACTCTTTATGGTGTTCTAATTAGATCTGTGAATCCTGATTTTGTCAGCTACAGAAATTTCAGATCTTTTTGCTACCTTATTCTTTTCCCCTATTTCTTCCCCTCTCATTATTTCCCTTAGAGTTGTTCCCTCTTGCTATCTCACACGGCCATCTCAATCCCCAAGTTCTGGAGTTACATGAATTGGTTCAGTCCTAGGCAATATGTCAATCATATTTCCTATACAGACAGGTCTTCGTACTTACAGTACTACTCAAAGAATTTAGACTCTTCTAGGAAGGAAACAGTTATTAGAAGGACAATCCCTTTCTCATCAGAACTTCAATGTTGTTTTTATAAAAAAAAATATTGCAAGCATTTATTTTCTTTTCCTCTGCCGATATCCTAACTGAAAAATAAAAACAAAAGCAAAAAACATTGTAATAAATATGTATAATCAAGTAAAGCAAATTCCTACATAAGCAATGTCCCAAAAGTGTACTTCTCATTTTTGAGAGAAACAGGGAGTCAGTTTATCACCTCTCTATAAGGAGGTGGGTACTGCTTGTTCGTCATTGGTTCTCATAAATCATTATTGTTCATTGATCAGAGTTTATGAGTCAAAGTTTTTTTTTATTATTTTTACAATACTAGTGTTCTTATACAAATTGTCTTCCAGGCTTTACTCACTTCAATCTGTATTGTTTCATACAAGTCTTCCCAGATTTCTCCAAAACCATCCTTTTCACAATTTCTTATGGCACAATAGTATTTCATTACATTCATACTTCATAACTTGGCCAGCCTTTCCCCAACTGATGACTCATGTTTAGTTCCTTCTCATCACAGGTAGGGGGCTCAGTGGAAAGAGTCTTGGGCCTGAAGTTAGGAAGTTAAAAGTCAGGAGTCAGGAAGACTCTTGTTCCCGAGTTCACACCTGGCGTCAGACACTTATTAACTGTGTGACGCTGGGCAAGTCACTTAACCCTGTTTGCATTGGTTCCTCACCTGTAAAATGAACTGGAGAAGGAAATGGCAAACCACTCTAGTATCTTTGTCAAGAAAACCCCAAAATGAGGTCATGAAGAGTTGGACCTGACTGAAAAAAAATGACCGACTGACAACAGTAACATTCACATAGTCACACAGAATCTTTTAGAGCTGGAAGGAATCTTAGGAATGATAAATCTACCCCAAACCCAATCTTCCTGGCTCCAGTGGTCTTTCTTGCCTCTAGAATTGTCCATTTGTTTTTGGATCTAGTGACCTAGTCTGACATTGTCTATATTTCCCTTATGGATCTATCTGGTACCATTCTTTTATGTCACAGGGTTGTTGGTTTTGGAATCATTGTATCTTCCTACTAGATTGCTAGCTTTATGAGGGCAGGAACTGTCTCTTTTCTAAACTTTGTGTTTTCCCCACCTGCCAGGTGTTCTTAACACCTGCTGTGAATTTAAAGAATGTTTGATTAAGTTATATTACTATTAGTACTCGTATTTAAATACCACAGGAAAGTTCAAGCATATGACAACTGCTTCTTGTGATGACCAGTGATCATCCATGATCCACAGGCCAGAAGATATTGCTCAAGATGGAGAAATGGGGGGGTAATTATGATAGGAACTGGGTTATACATTAGATTGAAAGGCTATAGCAGCCCCTTGCCCCATATAATGTCCCCAACTCTGTTCCTGTATAATGGAACTATAAGAGTAGGAGAGAGAAAGAAACAAAGACAGGGGCAGAGAGAACACAGAAAGGATATATTGGGCATAAAAACTGGAATATTGGTCATTTTGTAAATGTATTATTCAAAGTCATAATAACACCTCTATTACCTGGGGGGCAAAAAGGGATAGCTTTTCTACTTTGGGAAACTTTTGTAGGAATAAAAAATAAGATTTTATTTAAATCTACAGCAAAAAATTTTACAGTGAAATATTATATAAGTAATTAAGTATTTTTAGTCAAATTTCCTTCTGTGTTGATCATACTTTTGACATTTGCAGCTACTCAACATTACATTCTATTAATATTACTTGACCCTTACTTCTCAGTACTGTTGGCAGAATGAGAAAGACTCAGAGGAAAGATATGAAATAAATTCATAGCATTATTTTTAAAAAATTAATTCTTACCTCCATTATTGCTAAGAAAAAGAATTCTGGTGATAATGATTATTTAATGTCTGTGGTCATCGCCCTTAATGGTTCCTATGAAACAGTATGGGCTCCCTCTAGTGGTAAAACCAGAATTTACATCTTGGACAAATTCCTATTTATTTGGACTGATATTTAAATACCACAGTAAAGGATACAGATATTTATCATGTGGATCTAGTTTGCCAACTGCAAATACAATCAAAGTTGAATTTTATTTGAAAAAAAAAGTTTTCAAGCTTTAATTTTTCTCTTTCCTTTTACCCAAATGGCTTCCTAACATTGATGGAATTGAAGAGGTTGTCTCAATAGCGGGTTTTATTGATACAATTTATTATCATTCACTTTCCATAAAGTGTTTTTTGAGCTCAAGCTCCCACCGCACATATAATTATCAAATAATTAATGCATCAATTGTTTATCCCTTTGCTATGGAAGGATATTTAGAAGTAAGAGCACAGAAAGGATCAGTGTCATTCTGAGTGAAATGTCCTTCAAACCCTAACTCAGCTTCTCCAGTCATTTTTTTTTTTTGCTTTTTTTGCAGGGCAGTTAGGGTTAAGTGACTTGCCCAAGGTCACACGGCTAGTTTTTGTGTTAAGTGTCTGAGGCTGGATTTGAACTCAGGTACTCCTGACTCCAGGGCTGGTGCTCTATTCACTGCGCCACCTAGCCACCCCTCCAGTCATTTCTTCAAAAAAAAAATGCCTGAATTTTGTGGTAAAATTGTTCCTAGCCTTTAGTCGGTCTAAGAGAAAATACTCTGTCCCACACCCTGGGAGTTTATGCCTCCTCCCCTCTGCTTTTCCATTGCCCTTTGAAAACTTCAAAGCTCTGTTTAAGCACCACCTTGTACATGGGTCCTTCCAGAGCCCCTCCAGTTGTTAGTGCCCACCCCCTCCCCCCTCCCACCAATTAGCTCGGATGTATTTTGATTACATTTTGAATGTACTTAGTGTTCACTTTGTCTTCCTCATTAGATTGTAAACTCT
>JAQQSW010023955.1:0-10177 GCA_028646575.1 Pseudocheirus occidentalis
GGCTTTCTGGGCCTCTTTTGCCATTTGAGTTAATCTATTTTTTAAATTGTTGTTTTTTTCAGTCAGATTGTTAACTCTCTTTTCATGATTTTCTTGCATCATTCTCATTTCTCTTCCCAATTTTTCCTCCACTAATCTTATTTGTTTTTCAAAGTCCTTTTTCAGTTGATCTTTAGCATCTAGGCATTCTTCAAGTGTCTTGGAAGCATTTGGTGTGGGAGTTCTGACTGTGTTGTCTTCCTCCTGTTCCATGTTTTGATCCTTTTTGTCCACAAAGAAGGATTCTAGGGTTTTATTGCTGTTCTTATTTTGCTTCCTTTTCCTCATGTTGGCCAGTCAATTATAGCTGCCTGAGCTATCAGGGGGATGCTGCAGCCCCCACCAGCTTTGGCTTGCTGAAAGCGCACCTCAGGACCACCACCCAAGATCCAGGCCTCTCAACACAAGAGCACTTGGCCCTGATCAATTGACTCAGCTCCCCTGCGGTGTCCGCAGGCCAGGGGCTCTGAAGCAGCCCAGTGGGGGCAGCCGCCAGTTACAGCAGTTCCTGCCCTTCCCCCACTGCTTCCTTGTCCTGGGGACAGATTGCTTGAACTGCTTTTCCTCCCACAAATTTAGCTTGAAAGTTCCACTTTCACTGAGTGTTTCTAATCCTGACTTGCTAGATGTGAAGATAGCTCTAGGTGCTGTAGATCTTCTCTGAAGTAGACTCATGCTGTGGCTTGGGAGGCTTAGCTCCTCCTGACTGCCCTGGGGCCTGCCCGCGACCTTGGTTTTGGGCTAGGCTGGTCTTGGCTCCCAGCCTGCCGCGATGAGCCCCTGCTGCCGAGCTGCCTTCAGTGAGAGATGTGTTATCTGTATTTTTGCGAGTTTGAGAGTCCTAGAATTTGTCCAGAGTCATATTTTATGGGTATTCAGGGTGGCTGTGTGGGAGCTGCAGAACTTCCCTGCTTCTACACTGCCATCCCAATTATGATCTTTTAACTGGAGAAGGACAGAACAGAATGGTTAATAGGTAGGTAAATAAGTATGGGCTGTTTTGAAGGAATCCAGGTCACTAGGATCAGAAGAACTATACTCTGAGAGATTGAAAGAACTGGCAGATGTGATCTTTGAAAGATGGTGCAAGTAAGAATGTTATAGGACTCTATTCAGACAAATGTTCCTTCCTCTCCCCACAAAAGGGAAGAAAGTGGGTTCTGCAAACACTAGCCTAGTGAATTTGATATATTTTGGGGTTAAATTCTAGGAAGTGTTATTAAAGGGGTGGTTTGTGAACATTTAGGATATGAAGGGGTAATCACTGAGTCAGCATGATTTTATCAAACATAGGTCATGCTCGATTAAATTTATTTTTCTTTTTGACAGGTTTACTAGACTTGTTAAGTGGAATAATGCTGCAGATGTAGTTTACTTTGATAAGCAAAATCCCTCATGCTTAAGCTGAATGTTTCACATCTAGCACACAAATTAACTGGATAAAAGTACAGCTAGGTAAATTTGAAACTGGTTGAAAGTTAGGCCTAGTAGTCATTAATGGCTCCATTTTGATTTGGAGGAAGGTTCTCTGATCAAGGCAGGTTTATCAAGACTGCATATGACACAAAGTTTTTACAGAAATAATATTTGATTTTTCCTCCAATTACATGTATAGACAGTTTTTAGCACTCATTTAAAAAAATTGAGTTCTAAATTCTCTCCCTTCCTCCTTCCCCTCTCTCTTTTGAGAGTTGGTAAGCAATTTGATGTAGGTTATACATGTGCAATCATGCAAAACATATTTACATTTTAGTCATTCTGTGAAGGAAAACAGAGACATCCCTTCCCCCCAAAAGCATGAAAAAAATAAAGCATACAATAATATGCTTTGTTTTTCATTCAGACTTCATCAGTTCTTTATCTGGAGGTGAATAGCAGTTTTTACAATGAGATCTTTGGAATTTTATATGACGCAAAGTTGAGAAGGATAGTACTACATAGAAATAGCAAAAAATAATGGCTAGTAATTATATTGCACTTTACGTTTTGCAAAGCACTTTGCAAATATTAACTCCTTTTATCTCAATGACACACCTGGGAGGTAGGTGCTATTATTAACCTCATTCTACAGATGAGAGAATTAAGGCAGATAGAGGTAAAGTACTTAACTTATTATTATGGTCACACAGCTAGTAAGTATCTGAGGCCAGATTTACACTCAGGTCTTCCTGACTCCAGGTTCACTACTCTGTCCACTGAGATCCCTTCACAGTCTACAGAGATGGTTAAATGAAAGTTAATAAAGTAAATTTCTACACTTAGGTTAAAAAAATCAATTTTACAAATATGAGGCAGGAAGGTGTGGCTAAAGAACAAATACTGTGAAAATGACCTGGGGCTTTTAGTAAACTGAAAACTGTGTATGAGTCAAAGTCATGAAAAAGCTTCCAAAGGATGAGATTTGGGGCTGCATTTAAAGAGGCATCCTGTCTGGAACAAAGCTGCTGCTACCACTGTTATACTTTGCTCACTTTGTAACATATTTAGAAAGAAGTGTGGCATTGTACCTAGAGCAGCACTAGATTTGGAATCAGAAAATACTTGTTTTAAATCCTGTTTACTGACTAGTGGTGTGTCCCCTGGCAATTTGCTTATCCTCTGTGCTGCTATTTTCTCATCTGTGACATGGGCATAATAATAGCACCTGCTTTGCAGGATTGCTATACGGTCAAGTGAGAGAATATATACAAAGCAAAATCACGTTTTATATCTATTAGTGTTTAACCTCGTTCTTTGGCCTCATCATGACCTCCAATTCTTTGACCCTTTACTTCTTTCTCAGGCCATCACCCTGAACTGACTCCAAACTCCTTCCTTTCCCCATCTTGACCCCTTAGTGAATCAGTTAAAAATCGAGACTGTCCTATTCTCTTGAATCCCTTGCCCCCTTATCTTATTGCTAATCTTTCCCTGCCATGCCTCAGCCTTGGATCTTTGCTGCCATTGACTCCCATTGCTTGTGCTGCTAAATGAAACTGGAGAAAATTGTAAGTTGAGCTAACTGGATCTGCTACAAACCTATGTTACATAATCTCAACTGGGCTTTCTCTACTGCAAGGCAATCCTTTGTTGTTTAGTCATTTCAATTGTGTCTGACTCTTTGTGACCTCATTTGTTTTCTTTTTTTTTTTGGCAAAGATACTTGAATGGTTTGTTATTTCCTTCTCCAGCTCATTTTACAGATGAGGAAACTAAGTCAAACAGAATTAAGTGATTTGCCCAGAGTCAAACTGCTAGTAAGTATCTGAGGCTAAGTTTGAACTCAAGATAAATTCTATCCACTGCACCACCTAGCTTCACCAGACACCCCCTTTATACTTCTTTAGTTGACTCACTATCTTATTCACTATAACAGTTTTTCCAAATGTTTTCATCCTTCCTCAAACCACTTATAGCTTCCCAATGCACTTCCCTCTCAGAGAGAATCTTGCCTCATATTTTGCCCAAAACAAAACAAAACAAAACAAAACTGGGGCCACTTGCTGAGAACTTCCCTCCACAATTCACATTTCTCAGATACCTTCTGTCATTATCTCCATCTTCAAAGCTGCCACATATGAAAAAGCAGTGCTTCTCCTTGCCAAGGCAAACCTCTCTCTATACACAAATGATTCCATTCTATCCCATCTTCTTTTTAAAAATTTATTTTATTTATTTTTTGTTTACATCATTCATTTCCACAAGATTTTGAGTTACAAATTTTCTCCCCGTCTTTCCTTATCCACAACCACCAAACAGTGATCCCCCTTTAAAGCTCCTCCCCCCAATCTGCTCTCTCCTATGTCCTTCTCCATCGCTGCTCTAACTTTCTGGTAGGGCAGGATGCTATCCCATCTT
The DNA here is from genome assembly GCA_028646575.1 of Pseudocheirus occidentalis. Taxonomy (NCBI): domain Eukaryota; kingdom Metazoa; phylum Chordata; class Mammalia; order Diprotodontia; family Pseudocheiridae; genus Pseudocheirus; species Pseudocheirus occidentalis. The sequence goes on from JAQQSW010023955.1 coordinate 3,877, forward strand.
CTTTAACATCTTCTCCCTCTATCATCCCTGCTCTTTCATTTTTCCTCATCCTATCTTCTGTGCTGCTTCCCAATGACTTACAAACATTATCATGTCTCCATCATGTTCAAAAACCCCTCACTTGCTCCATCCATCCCTAGTAGCTATCATTCTATATTTTTTCTCCCCTTTATGGCCACACTCCTTGAGGAGATCATCTACAATCTGCCCCTACTTCCTTTCTTCTTATTTCCTTTCTTCTTAACTCTTTGAAGACTGGCTTCCAAATTCATTATTTAACTGAAATGGCTCAGTCCCCTACTTCAAATTTACCAGTGATTTCTTAGTTACCAAATCTAGTGACTCTTTCTCAGTTCTCATCCTTCTTGACCATTCCAATCTTTGATGCTGTTGGTCATTCTCTTTTCAGTGCTTTTTCTTCTCTCTGGGTTTCCATTACATCACTCTCCTGGTTTTCCCCCCATCTCTTTGACTCTTCCTTCTCAGTCTCCTTTGTTGGATCTTCATTCTGGTCATGCCTGCTAACTGTGTGTCCTATAACACTCTGTCTTGGGTCTCCTTCTCTTCTCCCTCTGTGCTATTTTACTTAGTGATCATATCAGTGATCCCATGAATTAAATGATTGACTCTATATTAATGATTCTTAAATTTACCTATCTATCTCTAAGTGCTCTACTGATTTCCAGTCTTGCATTTCCATTCACCTATTGAATAACTTGAACTTGACGTCTCATAGATATCTTAAACTCAAATATGCTCAAAACGATTAAACTTACTTGCTTTATCCTCAAACTCTCTTCTCTTCCTTTCTATTATTGTCAAGTATACCACCATCCTTTTAGTTACCCAGGCTCATAGCCTTGGTGTTATCCTTCATTCCTCACTCTTTTTTATGGCCACCTCAGTCCCCCAATCTAACCAGTTGCTAATACTTGTCAATTCTGTCTTATAAAACATCTCTTGCATATGCCCTTTCCTCTGCCACTGGTGCAGTCTCATCACCTCCCACCTGGACTAGTGCAATACTCTGATCATTGGTTTCCTTGCCACAAGTCTCTCCCCACTTCAGGACATCTTCCACTCATTTGTCAAAGCAATCTTACTTAAGTGCAGGTCTGATCACATCACCACCCTACTCAACAAACTCTAGTGTTTATGACTTCCAAGGAAAAATATAACCCCCTCACTTGCCATTTTAAAGCTCTTCTTAGCCTGTTCTTCCCCCTCCCTTTTCAATCTTTTGACAACTTACAATCACTCCCCCATATACTTTTCAAGCCAATGGCACTTGTACAAGACGTTCTACGTCCCAACGCTGGGTATTTTCACTGGCTACCCTTTCATGCCTGGAAGGTTCTCCTTCCTCATCTTTGCCTCCTGGCTTCAAAATTTTTTTTCTTGTTCACCCAATTAGACTGTGCTCCTTGCAGACAAGGACTATCTTTCGCCTTTTTTTGTATCCCTAGAGCTTAATACATTACCTAGCACACAATAGGTGCTTAACAAATGTCTGTTGACTCACTGTCTAATGTACAATATAAATGTGATCTATTATTATTACGGTATTAAGGAACTGGAGAACATCCAGAGGAGGGCCAAAACCATGAAGGGCCTTTCATAATCTGATACCAACCTTATCTCATATTTTTTTCTAAGCCAAACTAGAGAGTTATTTGTTCCTCAAACAGGCACATGAATTAGCATATTTTTTACCCCTGTTTATAACTTCAACCCATTAAAAATTAGCTCCTTCCTGCTTTGTTATCTGCTATTAGCAGCAGTATTTCTGATCCCTCATTGGTCCAGTAGAATCTAGCTTTTAAATGAGTGACATGGCAGTCACTGACCACATTTAATTTGTTTGACACTAATGTTGCTTAGCTTTTAAAAATGGTCTGCAGCCACATTCAGACAAATCTTTATTGACTTGTTTTAATTTTTATTCATGGGCTGTATTACTGTGTCTCAGTGATTCATTCACGAACAGGATATTGATAAAGATGACTCACTTCAGATATGAGTGACTGGGTTCCTTCCTACCCACAGTTGATATTATGCTGGTGACACTCTTTTGCCTTGTTTTTTCGGTGGGGCTTGAATTCTTTAGCTCTCTGATGTGCCTGAGTATCAAATGTAGCTATTTCCAGGTTATTATTAGTTTCAGAAAAAGAGAATGCCTGAATGGTTGCCATAATCCAATTGGAGCTGTCTGCAGAATTTTCACAGTCCAGTTGCAAAGAAAGGTTATTTTTCTTTTAGTAAAAAGACATTTCTCTCTCTCTCTCTCTCTCTCTCTCTCTCTCTCTCTCTCTCTCTCTCTCTCTCTCTCTCTCTCTCTCTTTCTCTTTCTCTCTCTCAACATAAACAAAACTTGTAGTCTCTAGAGGAAAAGGGTTACACATTTACAAAGAATCACATATGACTCAAAAAAAATATCCCAAAGTTAGTACCAATGATAAATGCTGGGGGGTGGGGGGAGCAGATGCTTGGCAAGATACTTAAGTCCACCAGGATGTTTGTTCTACACAGATGTTTCTACATAGATGTCTTATGCCCCTTCTCTTTTTGTGAGTCATGCCCATCTAGCCATGAGTAAGAACCTTTGCCTGGAGAATCCAAAAGAGCTGTATTTTCTACTCAGATCTCTCTGAAAAAGGTCATGAGAGAAGAAACGTACATTGTATTTTATTACCCATTTCAATCCCAGTTTTTCTTCCCTTGCTTATTTTTTTTTAAAAATAAAGACCATTAGCCTTGATATTAAAGAAACTTTCAATAATTTATATTCTTAGTGTACTTTTTTCCCTCACTAAAGTCAACTACAAGTCATGTCATCAGAATCTGAACCTAGGTTCATGAGTTTCAGAGACAGTGCTTTTTCAGGAGTCATGTCATATTTATTCTTATGCTTATTCAGAAGTGTTGTATGCTGCATTTGACCGGAATAGGTACTTAGCATGGTTAATTCTGACGACTGATACTGGCATGATTAAGTGAAATTTGAATCATGGTGCCTCAGGAGCAATAAGCCTCCTGCACCATATAATGCCACCATGTTTTCTCCTCACCTTCAAGCTTAAGCCTTAGCTCACTAATCCCCACTTCAGTTTTTTAGCTGCTTCTAAGCCCTTTTGCTCCTGGGATTTCCTAAATCCCAGGCCCTTGCAAATGGAAGACTATAGGGATTCTCTTCATTTTTTTTTTCATTTGACACTAACCATTTAGATAATTTAACAAGGATTTACTGTGAAGAGCTGGTAAGCTTGAGCCACTCACAAAGGAGAGACAATTGAAAACCATCTTGGACCCCAGGGGCTTCTGGGGGAATGGGAAGCCATGAGAAGTCTATCATTTTGTGTGGTCTCCAAAGTTTGACTTAAATTGTATGGTCTCCAGAGTCAATAAGTCTATTAAATAGGAATGATGACCTCTAATGGATACTAGGAGGGCTCCCTCTGGAAGTCATTCATACTTACCTTTCTCTCTCTCTCTTTTTATTGGCTTGCTTTTAAATGAAAGAAGCATTGGAAAATCAAGAAAGCATGCAGCTTCCTTTTCATTTTGGTGGGAGTGGGTGATATCTTTGCCCCTTCTTGGTCACCATTCTCTGATTATCCTCCTCCTTTTCTAAAGGAAAGGAAATTTTTTTTTATCAACTTTTTTCATCGGTAGAACTGTCCTCATGGAAGCTGGCACCATTAGATTCAACCTGTGGTATTTTTATGCATGTTTTTCATTTTCTCTGGAACTCATAGGGAGCATGAATACAGCCGTGTCTGTCTACCTCTTTCCTACACTATTTATTTATTTATTTTTTTAAATTAAAGTCAGGCATGTAAAATTTAATTAGAATATGAGCCCCTGCCAGGGGATTGCCAGAAGCAGCCACTTGCTTTGTCTCTTCCCCCTCTGGCAGTTTTAATACTTTCTTTAAGCTTTTCTAAGCCTTAGGGTAAATTTTTTTTCTCCTAGCCCTAATCAATGGGGGAAGAGAGTTCTCAAAAATTTCTGTTTGTGCTAAGTTTTCTAAGTGATGACTCTTTCCTTTTAATAATTTTCCAGTATCAGTTCTGATGTCACAAAACTCTTTCTACTTATAATAAGACTGTGATACAGATGTTTTATTATTATAGCTTTGCTTAGTTCTTTTGTAAAAATTAAATTTTACATATTTCAATCTGCAAAAATCCATCTTCTCTCCCTGCCACTAAGCTCCAGTTGAGAATGAAAGAAAAACAAAACCCTAAGTCTCTATTAGAAACATGTTTAGTCAAATTTCTGCATTGACTATGTCAGATATGAATATACATATATGAATATACATATATGTGTCTGTGTATATATGTATACATAAACACATATATAATAACATCAAGGAGAAATATAAAGTAAATATAAAGGGCCAATTATAAGGGACTCAATAAGGTCAAATAATTTACTTCTTATATATGAAAATATCAGTTTGATTATGACTATCATTTTTATTTGGGTAGTTTGAATGAAAGGCTTGGACTGATCTGAGTGTGATGGGGGTGATTCTAAAAACACTAAAACTGTGTAGGGAGAGATAAAAAGGATCAGTTTTCTCATACAAAGGAGGCAGAAAGGGAAAAATTAAAATAGAAGAAGGCAGGAAGAGAGAGGGCAGGTATTGCTGAAACCTTACTCTCATTAGGAATGGGTTAAAGAGGTAATGACATATATGTGTGTGTGTGTGTATGTATATATATATACATATATATATGTGTATATATATATATATATAGGTATAAAAGTCTTCTATATTCAGAAAGAAACAAGAGACCAAGGGAATGGGGGAGGGGAGAGGACAAAGGAAGGATTCTTGGATGGGTGAGTAGATTAAGGAATAGGAGCAGGTAGAAGTAAAGCAGAAGAGTGAGGAGGGATAGGGATAGGGTGAGAAGGTTATTGAGGAAAAATTGGAAGGAGGAAAATATACAATAAGCAATTATAACTTAGAGTATGAATAGGATGAATTTACCCATAAAATGGAAACTGATGGCAGACTAAAAATTTAAATTCAACAATATGTTGCTTTCAGGAAATGCTATAAAAATGAGAGATATACACAAACATAAAATCAAGGTCAGGAGTAGAATTTATTATATAAAAAAAATCAGAGGTAGTAATCATGATTTCAGACAAAGTTAAAGCTAAAATAGGTTTAATCAAAAGAGAAAAATGGGGAAATTACATTATGTATCAGCCATATTATTCAATATCGTTTTAGACTATTTAAAATAACTAGACAGTATAAAATACTTGAGAGTATACCTTCCAAAACAGACACAGGAACTATATGAATATAAACATAAAACTCTTTTTAAACAAATAAAGTTAGATCTAAATAATTATAGTAATATTTATTGTTCATGGGTAGGTAAAGTCAATGTAATAGCAAAGGACAATTTTGTCTAATCTATTTATGTAATATCAACCCAACTAAATTACTAAAACCTTATCTTGGGGGCGGCTAGGTGGCGCAGTGAATAGAGCACCAGCCCTGGAGTCAGGAGTACCTGAGTTCAAATCCGGCCTCAGACACTTAACACAAAAAACTAGTTGTGTGACCCTGGGCAAGTCACTTAACCCCAATTGCCCTCCAAAAAGCAAAAACAAACAAACAAAAAAAAACTTATCTTACTGAATTAGAAAAAATAATAATAAAGTTCATTTAAAAAAAAACAAAACACCAGGAACTTCAAAGAAATCAGGGGAAAAAATGTAAAGGAAGCAGATCCAATAGTATCAGAGCTTAAACCATATTATAAGCAGAGAGCATTGTTGAAGTGTAAAATGGATAATTTTGATTATTTTAAATTAAAATTTTCTTGTGTAAGTAAAACACATGCAGTTGAGAATAGAAGGAATGCAGAAAATTGAGAAAAAACTTTCATTGACAATCTCTCAGATTGAATGGAATTGGATTGGAATATTGCTGTGGTAAAGGAAATGATGAGCGGGTTGATTTATAAAAACATGGAAAGACTTGGTCTTAAGAAAGAAAATGTTAGGTTTGGGCCGGTGTTCCATAGAGCGCCAGCATGGGGGTGGACATCCGCCACAACAAGGACCGGAAAGTCCGGCGCAAGGAGCCCAAGAGCCAGGACATCTACCTGCGGCTGCTGGTGAAGCTCTACCGGTTCCTGGCCCGCAGAACCAACTCCACTTTCAACAAGGTTGTCCTGAAGAGGCTGTTCATGAGCCTGACCAACAGGCCCCCTTTGTCCCTGTCTCGAATGATCAGGAAAATGAAGCTTCCTGGCCGGGAAAACAAGAC
>JAQQSW010023956.1:0-10176 GCA_028646575.1 Pseudocheirus occidentalis
GAAATATAAGTGTGTAAATGTATGTATGTATGTATGTATACATGCACATATATCTATATAGGAGGGTATATATGCATATGAATACATATGTGAGTGTGTGTATATATATATATGTGTACATAGAGGGTACAGGATCAGTTGAATAGGAAGGGATGATATTTTAAAAGGTGAAATTGAGAGGTAGCAGAGGAATAGAATGAGAGGAGACAGGGAGAGACAGAATGGGGTTAATCATCTCATATAGAAGAGGCAAGGGATAACTGTTACAATGGAGGGGAAGAACATGAAGGCAAAAGGGAATGGATTAACCTTACTCTCATTAAATTTGGCTTAGGGAAGGAATGACATATACTCTCATTTGGGTATCTTGCTCTACAGGAGAGTAGAGGGGAAGGGGATGAGAGGGGTGATGATGGAGGGGAGGGTAAGGTGGGGGGAGGGTTGTTAGAAGCACACACTTCTGTAAAGGGACAGGGACAAAGTAGAGAACAGAACAAAGGGGTGGGGTGGGATAGGAAGGAAGGAAATATAGTCAAATCTTTCACAATATGTTCATTGTTGAGATGTTCTATGTAACTACACATGTATAGCCTGTATTGAATTGCTTGTCTTTCCAGTGCGGGGTGGGTGATGAGGGAGGAAGGGATCAGGGTTAGAGGGACCAGGAGCTTGGATATATGTAAATAAAAACAAATGCCCAAGTAAATATAGGTTTAAAAATAATAGTTTCCCCCAAATTCTTATTAGCAATATTAATTGAGAACCTTCTTAATAATAATAATTCATATTTATATAATGTTTTAACACTTGTCAGGTGCTTTCCTCAGAATAGCCCTGTGAGAAAGGTAGTATTATTGTCACTGTTTTGCAGAAACTTGGAGGCAGGCTCATCGTGACCAACTGTGATCTGACAGTTCTCTTCACTGTTCATTCCATGCTGTTATAGGCTATGGGGGTGGTGTTAATAAACAAGTCTCAAGGCCAGCTTTTATTAGGGTATTTGCCTGCATGCCTACCCATGCCCATTCACATGCCTACCACGATTTTTATGGAGAAAGAGATCCACAACAAAAGCCGTAAGACACAGGCAGGCAGCCCACCAAGCGTCTCACCCTCTCGTCTCAGCTCCTTTGATGATGCTGAAGGCTTTTTCAGCCACTCCACTCACCTGTACCTCTCACCTGCTCTTTATTCTTTGGTAATGCCCCTAGCTTTAAGGACTCTTATCTGCTCCCCTTTTATATCCCCTGCTCTTCTCCTGAGCCACAGCTACATTCATCTACAACTACTGACCCTAAGTCTGAATTGTGAGCTGTTAGAAGCTGTGATGGGTAATGACTCTACAATCATGACCCAGCCCCTGCTTCTCCTTTTGTACTACCCCACTCATGGCATTCAGACGATACTCCTCTAACTGGTTGGTTGGTTGGTTTTAGTGTTGTGGTTTAGTTGAGTCTGACACCCATTTGGGGTTTTCTTGGCAAAGATACTGTAGTGGTTTGCCATTTCTTTCTGCAGCTCATTTTACAAAGGAGGAAACTAAAGCAAACAGGGTTAAGTGACTTGCCCATAGTCACACAGCTAGTAAGTGTCAGAAGCCAGATTTGAATATAGAAAGGTGAGTCTTCCTGACTTCAGAGCTTAGAGATGGAGTGTCTTGTTTGAGGAACAGCAAAAAGGACAGTGTCATTGGATTGAAGAGTACTTATGGGTGCTGGGGATGGGAAGTATGTAAAGTGGAAAAAATGGAAATGTGGGGCTGGGGAGTCTAGGTTATGAAGGGCTTGAATGCAAAACAGCGGATTTTATATTTGATCCTGGAGGTGATGGGAGCCACTGGAATTTACTGAGTAGGGGTAGTGATAATGTGGCCAAACGTTCACTTTAGGAAAATAACTTTAGAGGCTAAGTGAAGGGTGGATTGGAGTCAGGAGAGACTTGTGACAGGCTATGGCAAGTGTTAATGGGGATAGATTTTTTTTTTGCTTTTTTTTTGGAGGGGGGAAAGCAGGGTAGTTGGGGTTAAGTGACTTGCCCAAGGTGACATGGCTAGTAAGTATTAAGTGTCTGAGGTTGGATTTGAACTCAGGTTTTCCTGATTCCAGGGCTGGTGCTCTATTCACTGTGCCACTTAGCCGCCCCTGAGGATAGATTTTGAGTGAAGTTTTACAAATGTTGTGTTGAAGATGTCTACAGGACACTGAGCTTGGGATGTCTAAGAGGCACTAAGAGATGTAAGGTCAGGAGAGAGGTTAAGTAAATCTGAGAATCATCTGCATAGAGATAATAATTGAATCCATGGGAGCTACAGGTATCACCAAGTGAAAAAGTATAGCGGGAGAAGAGAAGAAGAGGGCCCAGGACAGAGCCCTGTGGGACACCCACAGTTGGTAGGCATGACCTAGGTGAAGATCCAGCAAGGGAGACAAAGGATGAACAGTCATACAGGTGGGACAACCAGGAGATAACAGCATCCTGAAAACCTAGAGAGAAGAGAATGTCAATAAGAGGGTGATGAACAGTGTCAAAGGCAGCTTAGAGATCAAGAAGGGTGAGGATTAAGGAAAGGCCATTAGATTAGACAATTCAAGAGCTCATTGATAACTTTGGAGAGGGCAACTTTGGTTGAATAAGGTGGTCAGAAGCCAGATTATAGAGAGTGGGAAAAAAGAGAGGGAGACAAAAGAAAGTGGAGCCACCTATTGAAAATGGCCTTCTCAAATTAAGCCACAAGAGACAAGAGAGATATGGGACATAAGGAGTGGAGAATGGATGGATCAAGTGAGATTTTATTTGAGAACGGGCAAGACAAAAGTATGTTTGTAGGCTGAAGAGATGCAGTCATTAGACAGGCAGAGTTTGAAGATAAATGAGATGGTGGGGATTACAGATGGAGCAATCTGCTGGAGGAGAAAGGATGGAATGAGATTGCATGTGCAAGTAAATGGGTTGGCCTTGACCAGGAGAAAGGCAATACTTTTATGGGTCTAACTTTCTTAGTATTCCCATCATGTCTCAAGATTCTGAAAATCAACAAATTCCTGTTAGAGCCCTAATAAAGAAAACACTGGCTATTAGAGAGTTTTTTTTTCAAACTAGAGTCTTAAACCGAAGTAAAGTTGACAGTTACTTCTGGCTTCCACCTTTGTGTGCTGCTGATTATACTCTGTGGCTTGCCTCAAAATGATTTCACTCATTAATACTTTTCCCTGGGGGGAAGGATGGCCTTAAAATAATTTGTATATTCTCTCTTTGCATTCTCTAAGAGGGCTGGAATTTTAGGTCAGCCACTCAACTTACTGGCTCACTGAGGAATTTGTGCTCTCTGGAATCAACATAAGTAGCAGACCATGGAAAGAAAATACGCAGGACAGCCATGTCTTCATCCTTTCTAGCTTCTAGTCCTCACTCTAGACTTTCTCTACCATGTCCCTGCCTAGGTTTTTGCTCCCTTTTCTGTGCTCTCTTTCCTCATTAGAGTATAAGCTCCTTGAGGAGCTGTCTTTCTGCTTATATTTATAGCACAGCGCTTATCCTAGCTCAAATACATTTGTAGTACAATGAAATGCAAGTTATAATTACTCTTTATTTACATAAACATGAAATTATAAAATACAGTAATTATATTTTTTAAACTTTTGTTTATTTTTAGTTTACATCATTGATTTCCACAAGATTTTGAGTTACAAATTTTCTCCCCATCTTTCCCCCACCCACCACCCCAAAACAGCGATCCCACTGTATACCCCCTCCCCCAATCTGCTCTCTCCCATATCCTCTCCCATCACCCCACTGACTTTCCTGTAGGGCAAGATGAATCTCCTCACCCCGGTGACTGTATATCTTAATTCCTAGTTGCATGTAAATAATAATGATTATATCTCTTCATATATATATTTAATATTTGATTATAGAACTTTAAATTCTAGATTCTTTCCCTTCCTCCCTTGTCACCTACCCCCACTGGACAGTAATTATATTATTAGTGTAATTGGTATAAAATGTTTTTGCATCCTGATTGCCTCTTTTTTCTTACAAAAAAAAACACAAATAAGGTCCAGTAATGCAGAAAAAGAGATTCCAGTGTAATCATCCACCAAAATCTAAGATCCTGATGCCTCCTAAGAGACGAGAGTTGCTACCTAGAAAAGAATGGATACCTCCTAGAGCTCAGAAGCCAATACTGGTGAGTTCCCACATTAAGTCTTTATCCTAAGATACTTTCTCTATTTTCAGTCAATCTACAAGCATTTATTAAGGGTCCACTGTATTGCAGGCACTGTGCTAGGCAATAGTGATAAAAAGACAAGAAAAATTGAAACAGCACCTTCCTCCAAGGAGTTTATATTCTATTAGAAAAGAGATAGATATATAGATATACTTATAAACATGCCCACATCTAGAGACACACATGTGCATATACACAGAGATCTATCTATGTATATATACACATGGATATTCAATACATAGATATACATATGTATATCTACATACATGCATACATATCTGTGTGTATGCATATATACACACAATTTATGTATGTGCGTATAGTAATCTTCTTTGGGAAGGAATCACTAGTAGCTGAGGGGATCAACAAAAAGTTTATGTAGGAAAATGTCCCTTGAGTAGATTTTTGAAGGAAATAAGGGATTCCAAGAGGCAGAAGCAAGATGGGAATACATGAAGAAGGGACGTAAGGAACAGTAAGAAGGCTAGTTTCCCTGAGCATGGAAGGGTGAAATGCATCATAAGACTAGAATGGTGGACTAGATTAAGTTTATAAAACACTAAGTCAAATTCAGTTAAGTTCTTACTATGTGTCAGACACTGTGCTAAGTCTGATAAGCAGAAAGACAGCCCCTCAAAGAGCTTACATTTTAATGGGGTAAGATAACACAGAAAAAGAGAACTGAAAACCTGGTCAGGGCATGGTGGAGAAAGTCTAGAGAATCAGAACTGGAGCCTGGAGACAATGAAGACATGACTGACTTGGGCATTTTCCTTAAAACGTTGGTTCTACGTGGAATCAGCCAATCAGAGGAAGGAGCCTCAGGAACAGAGAGTACTTCTAGGGTGAGAAGTCCAGGAGTAGAGTGAATTTGCAAAATGAATAAGCTTCTGTGAAATGATTGAGAGAATCTGGAGAGTCAGGAATGGAGCCTGGAGAGGTCTTGCTTTAGCTTTTTATTAAAATGGAGATTCTGGGAGGAACAACCAATCAGAGAAAGGGACACTAGGGTAGGAGATTGTATTTGATCCTATAAAAAGCAAAGAATAACTAGAGTTTAAATATTAATAATCACTACTCCTAAAAGGCATTTTTGAACCAATGTCCATTGGTAACCCATTGGTAGCTTTTTGTTAGGGACAGCTAATCTAGGAGAATCTAGGTTCAAATCCTGACTTTGATACTTAATTGTCATGTGATATTTTACTCAACGTGTTCAAAACCGAACTCATTATATTTCCTCCAAACCTTCTTCTCTTTTGAATTTCCCTTTTATTATCAAGAGTATTCCATCTCCCCCCTTTCAATGAATAGATATTTATCAAATGCCTTTTGTGTCAAACACCGTACTAGGTAATGGGGATACAAACACCAAGAATGAAACAATTCCAACTTGAAAGGAATGTGACAGCTCACAAGGAGCACACGTTATAGCAGGAGGGACAACACATATAAGTTGAATAAATATTTTTAAAACGAATGATAGTAGTAATAGCTGGTGGCGTTTATATAGCTCTTTAAGGTTTGAAAAGATCTTTGCATATGGTATTTCATTAATTTTTTTACAGTAACCCTATGAGGGAATTGATTTAAATATTATGATCATTTTACAGTTAAGGAAACTGAGGACAAGAAAGGTCAAATGACCTGCTGAGTGTCACACAGCTAGCGGGTGTCTGAAGCAGCATTTGAACTTAGGTCTTCATCATTTCAGATCTAGAACAGTAAATGGGAATTTAGGAGGGAGGGAACTAGTCATAGACACCCAAGATACAAACTCAAGAGAAGAGAATAATTCCAAAGTACCTACAAGCATCGCCACAAAATAATATGCAGCTTGTCTGCAAGAGCCATTAAATTTCAAGTAGAAATGATATGAATGCTTACAAAATGAATGGTAATATAGAATGGTAATATAAATGAAACAGGAGTGATAGAGGAAAGAACTGGAAAAAGAAGAACTATGGAAAAGAGATTTGGAAAGGGAATTGACAGCTTAGCACAAGAGGTACAAAACCAAGTACTGGACATTCTGAAAATTAGAATGAACTAAGTAGAAGTTAATGACTCCATGAGATTACAAGAAGTATTAAAACAAAAAAATAGAGGAAAAGTAAGTTACTGCATATTTAAAAAACCCAAATAAACTGGGAAGAGAAATTTAAGAATTATTGGACTACCTGAAAGTTGTGATTAAAAAAAGAGAATAGATGCATTGCAAGAAACCATGAAAAAAATACCTGTCAGTCATCAATAAACCTTTATTAAGCTTCTACTGCTTACTATGTATTGTGCTAAGTGCTGATAAAGGCAAAAGGGAATTTCTTTTCTCAAGGCATTCACAATCTAATGGGGGAAACAACACGCAAAAAACTATGTACGAACAAATTATATACTGGATAATTAAGAACTAATCAATAAAGGTAAAATTAAGTAGGATTAAGAAAGACTTTCTGTAGAAGATGGGATTTTAGCAGGCACTTGAATCACGGAAGATAGGAGGTGAAGGTAGGAGGTAAAGTCATGGGGGACAGCCAGTGAAAATACTTGGGGTTTCTTGTTTGAGGAATATCAAGAAGGTCACCATTACTGGATATAAGAATACCTGGAAGGGAGAAATCTAAGTTGTGTAAGAAGACTGGAAAGGTGGTGAGTAAGGCTGGATAATAAAGTTCTTTGGATGCCAAGCAGAGGATTTTATTGGTATGGGAGGTGAAAGGAAGCCACTGAAATTTACTGAGTAGGGAGTTAACATGACCAGACCTGCATTTTAGTAAAATCATTGGAGGATGGGGTGAAAAGGGGTGAGGCAGGCAGACCAACCAGCAGGCTATGATACTAGTCCAGGCATGAGGAAAGATGGGTTAGAAGACAAAGCAGGTCTAGAAAGACTCTACTGTTAACTTCCTGAAACTCCAAAATGAAAACTCCTAGGAATTTCATAGCATAAAACTAGAACTTCTAGGTTAAAAAAAATACTGCAAGCAGCTGGAAAGAAAAAGCTTAAGTACCAAGGAACCACAACCAGGATCACACAAGATTTAAAAGCTACTAATATATAGGAGCAGAGATCATGGAATACAATATTACCAAAGACAAAAGATGACTTTTGCCTTTGTATACTTAAAAGCAAGAATAATATACCCAGAAAAATAATATAATTATGAGGGGTGGGAGGATGGAGTTTGATGAAATAAAGGATTTTCAAATATTCTTATGAAAAGACCAATGCGGAATAGAAAGTTTGAATAACATACATGGGAATAAAGAGAAACATAAAAAGGTAAATATAAGCAATCAGAAAAGGTTCTATAGGATGACGTTTTTGCTTTCTAATGGGGTGATAGAAGCATTCCTTAGGGATTAAAGTGTCAATGGGAGTTATAGAAGAAGTTAGATAAGGTGGAAAGCCTGAGATTTTTGTTTTGTTTTAATGATCTTAAAAGGGAAAAGCAAAGGATACAATAGGAAAGAAAAGTATTAGAATGGTGAAGGGAACTTATCTCACATAATCTAGGGAGCAAGTAGAAATCTATGAAATGAGGAAGTGATGGAGGGAGGTGGACATCCTTGAACATCACTTTGAACTAAAGCAGAAAGAAGTGAGCAGAACTAGGAGAACAATTTATACTATACCAACAATATGTAAAGATTAATAATTTTAAAAGACTTGAGAACTCTGATCAATACAGTAATCAACCATGATTCCAGAACAATGATGATTTAGAATGCTGCCTATCTCCTAACAGAAAGGTGTTGAATTAGATATGTAGAATGGGACATGCATTTTTAGATATGGTTAATATGGGAATGTCTTTTGCTTGACTGTGAATTTGTTGCAAGGGTTTTGTTTTTCCTTTTTTCTGGGTGGAGGGAAGTGGAAGAAGAGAGGGAGAGGGGACAGATATTTGTTAATTTAAAAATTAATAGATTCAGTAATAATGGATTCAGTAAGATAATTTTCAGAAAAAGACAAATTTTAAAAGTACTTTTCAGCCTTTTCTTTCTTTGACATGTTAGATAACAACTCATTGTTTACTATATGTTATTTTTAGTATCAAAGCCCCCAGAAAAAGGTGGCAGGAAGACCAGAAGTTGCTCCAGACTGCAGACGTTATGGTCATTTTAATGTTCAGCTGGATATCTTACAGAAGAGAGCTGGTCACCCCAGGTATCAGTATGTTTCTGAAATCAACAGAAGAGTTGATAGTTTTTTTAAATTTAATTCTTGTTTATTTTTAGCTTATATAATTAATTTCCATGAGATTTTGAGTTACAAATTTTCTCCCTGTTTTCCCCCTACCTACCACCCCAAAACAGCAATCCCACTGTATACCCCCTCCCCCAATCTGCTCTCCTATATCCTCCACTTCATCCCTCTGACTTTATAGTAGAACAAGATGGATCTCCCTACCCCAGTGCCTGTATATCTTATTTCCCAGTTGCATGTAAATAATAATAATTATTATATGTATGTGTATATATATGTATATACATATATATTTTTAACATTTGATTTTAGAAATTTAAATTCCATATTCTTTCCCTTCCTCCCTCGTCACCCACCCCCCACTGGAAAGACAAGCAATTCAATACAGGCCATACATGTGTAGTTATGCAGAACATCTCCACAATGAACATATTGTGAAAGACTGCCTATATTTCCCTCCTTCCCATCCCACCCCCTGACTTGTTCTGTTCTTTACTTTGTCCCTGTCCCTTTACAGAAATGTGTTGTTCTAACAACCCTCACCCCAACCTGCCCTCCCCTCCATCATCACCCCTCTCATCCTCTTCCCCCCTACTCTCCTGTAGGGCAAGATGCCCAGTTTAGAGTGTATGTCATTCCTTCCCTAAGCCAGATTCAATGAGAGTATGGTTGACCTATTCCCTTTTGCCTTCATGTTCTTCCCCTCCATTGTAACAGTTATCCCTTGCCTATTCAACTGATCCTGTGCCCTCTATGTACACATATACACACACACTCATATATGTATTCATATGCATATATACCCTCCTATATAGACATATGTGTATGTATACATATATACAATTATATTCCCTTCACCTATCCTCATTCTGAGAAAAGTTTCATAAATTACAATGATCATTTTTCCATGTTGGTATTTAAATAGTTCAGCTTTGATAAATTCCTTATGATTTCTTTTTACTGGGTAGGTGATTCTTGATTTTAATCCTAGCTCCCTTGATCTCCAGAATATCATATTCCAAGCCCTTAGATCCCTTAATGTAGAAACTGCCAGGTCCTGGTTTATCCTGATTGTGTTTCCACAGTATTCAAATTGTTTCTTCTTGGCAGCTTGTAATATTTTCTCCTTGATCTGGGAACTCCAGATATAATATTCCTAGGAGTTTTCTTTTTGGGATCTTTTTCAAGAGGTGATTGGTGAATTCTTTCAAGTTCTATTTTGCACTCTGGTTCTAAAATATCAGGGCAATTTTCCTTGAGAATTTCTTGAAGGATGATTTCTAAGTTCTTTTTTTGATCGTGGCTTTCAGGAAGTCCAATAATTTTTAAATTGTCTTTCCTGGATCTATTTTCCAGGTCAGTGGTTTTTTCAATGAGACATTTCACATTGCCTTCTATATTTTCATTTATTTGGATCTGTTTAATGGCATCTTGATTTCTCACAAAGTCATTTGCTTCCATTTGCTTCACTCTAATTCTGAAGGAATTATTCTCTTCAGTGAGATTTTGAGATTCTTTTTTCCATCTGGCAAATTCAGCTTTTAAGGCATTCTTCTCCTCATTGGCTTTTAGGGCCTCTTTTGCCATTTGAGTTAATCTATTTTTAAGGTGTTATTTTCTTCAGTCATGTTGTTGACTCTCTTTTCATGATTTTCTTGCACCATTCTCATTTCTCTTCCCAGTTTTTCCTCCACTTCTCTTATTTGGTTTTCAAAATCCTTCTTAAGCTCCTCTATGG
>JAQQSW010023957.1:0-10176 GCA_028646575.1 Pseudocheirus occidentalis
CCCCCCTTACTTTATATTCTTACTCATGGTTTTAGTTCCTTTTGATCTGTTCTTCCAAAACTGTGATGAATATGGAAATATGTTTTACATGATAGCACATGGATAACCTATATCAAACTGCCTCCCATTTTCAGAACAGAGCAGAGCAAGGGAGGGGTGAGATGGAGGGAGGGAGAAAAAGTTGGAACTAAAAGTCTTGTAAAAATGAATGCTAAAAATTTCCCTTAATATGTAACTGGGGGAAAATACTATTAAAAAATTAGAGTGGCCCCAAACAGAAGTTATGACTCTAGGGGACCCCAAGAAAGACTAGAACTAGGCTGCTATACTTTGGGAAAAAATATCGTCTATCAACTGTTAGGCTAGAAGAGCATCTGTCACAACTGATGGATATACCAAGTCTTCTCCCAAGAGGCTGTTTTTCAGCCACTTATTCTTTTATTTTCTCTTTAATTTTTTAGAAACTGGGACACATTAATATGACTTCAATTTCCATTTCTCCTCAGGTACACTGGGGCAATCAATGAATCATTTATTAAACACCTACGTTCCGGGCACTGTGGATATAAATAGAGAAACAAATAATCAGGCCACTCGAGTGACACTTTGGTTCTAAAAGGACAAATGAAGAGCTTCAGTTCTTGCTTCCCAACTAGGGATAACACATATCACAGAAAACTCCATGGTGATTCACCACTAATTTTAATGAGGGCCATCAATCAACTATCAGAACTAAAATATCTAAAATGTAAATAACACCAAGAGTAAGTCATTTTGTCTCGGGATTGGACTGATCTGATAACAAAGGAACTGATTCTGTGATTATTAATCCACTAAAGTGAGCCACTGATTCACGGGCCACATGGCTAGTCCTCTTGAAAATGGGGTAATATAATTTAGAGTCAGGAGCTCCTACAAATGTCATTTCAGAACTCTGCAGGAAGCAAACCCAGTTTTCACTCTGTACTGTTCCCTCTTGGCATTCTTCACTGACAGGCATTCTATAAAACCAGACCACACAATGGAATGGCACCAGCTGGGGCTCAAATCTGTGCTGCAGACTCCAGTGCTCGGCTCACCTTCAGGGAATGGTGGCATCATCTACTGGGACACCTGACAACATTCAGTTCTCGGCAGAGCAGGGAGATTCTTACCCTTCAACGAGAGGTAGATCCTTTACATTACTTATGGACTCCATGCACAAGAAAAGAGATGGTCTGTCTATTTAATTATTGCTGTCTCTTTTCTGTCTCTGCTTACGGAGAGGGCACAATAAAGTGATTCAATTCTCTGTGACCTTTGAAGTGTCCGACTGGAAGAATGGGGAGCCTGGGATGACTGAGCAGTTCAGGAAAAGAAGGCTTGTCCACACCAAGCCTTCAAGGAAGGCAATCCTGCGTACTTATGTCGGGAGTCAGAGGACCTGCATCTGAGGCCCAGCTCAATCATCCTAGCTGTGTAATCTCATCTGTAAAATGGAGACGATAAGAGCATCTACTTCACAGGGTTATTCCAGGCACCAAGGGAGGTAACTTGTGGCAGAGAGCTTGGACTTGTAGTCAGGAAAGCAGACTTCGGATATGGCCTCGGCACTCACCAGCTTGGTGGGCCTGAACGAGCCCCTCACTCCCTCTCTGCCTCAGTCTCCTCATCCAGAACCTACCTCCTGGGGTCACGGTGAAGTTCATCCAAATGACATGATGTCTTTTAATCTCCTTCCTAGCCAGCACACCATAGTTAACTCAGCGTCACGGATAATACAAAAGAGCAGAAAATGAGTATACTCATCTGGACTTTTAAAGAATAAATTTCTGCACTTATATATGAATACGTATAGTCCAAGAGTGAGCAATATATCAGACAAAATAATGCAACTGTACCTAATTTAAACTGCTTGTTCTTCACTCAAATCCAAACCGGTTTTAGTTCTTCCTTTTAAGATACCAAAATTTAAAACAACAAATGGAATGTTTGCTATTTTCAAACACCAAAATAATAAACCCTGCCAAAAGTGGAGAAGAAATTAATTGCTACTATATACAACGGGGCCTTCTACTGATAGTGTCAGAAGGAAAAAAAACATTGGAAGCTGACTTAGCACAGAGCCACGCACATATTCGATACTTCATCAATGCTGGTTAAAATTTCTTAATAAAAAGTTCCAGCGCTTTGCGAATGCTGAAGTGCTACATAAACACTGTGATTATTAGGGGAAACCTGGAAAGCTCCCAGCAGAACTCGGGACCGACGACGCTTCTGCAGCGGCCTAATACCAGGCGAAGTCTTGTATTCCTCGTCCTTAGGCCGGCAGGTCTGTCTCCTGAGTATCTCAGGGTAGAGGCTGGGTGGTCTCGCATTGTGCAGCGACTGCAGGGGCCTTGTCACCCCTTTGCTTCCCTAAGATTGGGATGCTCTGAAATCTCCTGAAAGACCTGCTACTGAATGTTCTGGGTCATCTGCTTGTTCTAGCTCTCCCGCCAAGCAAGGGTCACAACGTAACCACATACGGCAGAATCCTAAGTGGACATTACTCTAGAAAAGGGGTTCTTGGCCTTTTATGTGTGTGCCAAGATGTCCTCAGAAGACACACGGAACCTACGAATTCCTTGTTGCTGAGTCTCTTCAGTTGTGTCTGACCCCTCTTGGCAAAGACGCTGGACTAGTCTGCCATTTCCTTCTCCAGCTTATTTTATGGGTGAGGAAGCTGAGGCAAACAGCATTAAGTTAAAGAAATGCCCACTGCTCCACTTATCTGCCCTTTATGTCCCATGAATGCCAATACATTTCTTTTGAAGGGGCAACTGGGGTTAAGTGACTTGCCCAAGGGCACACGGCTAGTACATGTTAAGTGTCTGAGGCTGGATTTGAACTCAGGTCCTCCTGACTCCAGGGCCAGTGCTCTACTCACTGCGCCACCTAGCCGCCCCTAAATATCCCAATATTAATATGCCAATAGCTGCCCCATGCACTCCTTAGAATGTTTTTAAATGCATGAAACTGAGCACGTGGGACCACAAAGGAATCCAATTACCCTGAAATAGCTATGAAAACGTTTTTCAAAAATAGGTTCAAGGACCCCAGGTTAAGAATCTGTGCTCTAAAAAGAAACATTTTCAGTGGTTCACCTTGACGGATCTGCTAGCACACTTACAATGAACAATCAACAAAAATCACTGCTCCAATGACAGCCCATTGGGTAAATGTGTGTGTGTTTGTCTAGGAGGAGGCTGCAGCGTGAATTGTACCAAATCTCTAACAGTCACAAAACAAAGTCTTCATTTAAACGTGCTCTTCCGTACAGGACCTTTTACGTCTGAGCTGAAGATATTCTCTTCCTCCTTTCCTCTTATCAGGACTTCTTCTCTCTCATCCCTCTCACTGACTTATCTGTTCCTAGCAATGCTGTCTTCAATGTCTTTTAATCTCCTTCCTAGCCAGCACACCATAGTTAACTCAGTGTCACGGATAATACAAAAGAGCAGAAAATGTGTGTACTCATCTGGACTTTTAAAGAATAAATTTCTGCACTTATATCTGAATAGGTATAGTCCAAGAATGAGCAATATATCAGACAAAATAATGCAACTGTACCTAATTTAAACTGCTTGCTAAACCGGTTTTAGTTCTTCCTTTTAAGATACCAAAATTTAAAACAACAAATGGAATGTTTACTATTTTCAAACACTAAAATAATAAACCCTGCCAAAAGCAGAGAAGAATTTAATTGCTACTATATACAACAGGGCCCTCTACTGATAGACAGTGTCAGAAGGAAAAAAACAACATCGGAAGCTGACTAGCAACAAAGGAAACAAATGAAATTTTAAAAATGAAGCTACAGAATTTACCTTTTTTTAATCACTAAGTCTGACGACACAGGTATGCATCTTAGACCTGTTCCCAAAACCATAAGGAAGGATGTCAGCAGCACAGTTACCCGGAGACCTAAAACACAAAATAATTGGAATTATTGTTCACTTTTTAGCATATTACTAACAAATCTGTCTATATGATATACTATAAACACATCATAAATATATTTAGTTCAAAAATTTTTTAGTGATTCTCTACCCCCTGCAAATAAATGTCTGATTTTAAAACTCTACGTTGCAAAGGATATTAGTTCACGTGGTATTACCCTGGAATTCTTGTATAAGTGAGACAGCAAAAGCTGGATGATTTCTAAGTCCTCATTAAGAAGCATGAAGGGAGGTAGGTAGCCTACAGAATCAATAATCTATTCCCTCTCCTCCTTCCTAGTCCTACTGAGGCCCTCCAGCTTGTCAGTCATTCTACGGAACATGGGAGCCCCAGCTGATCCCTTCAATACTACCTGCAGATTCATCCAGCAAATCCCCAATCACCTGCTTCTGAGTTTCTTAGCTGGAAAGTTTCCTCTGCCTTTTGAGCCCCAAATGAATTCCTAAAGTGCCTTCTCCTTTCTCTAGTCACATCCCACCTTTAGGGTAACATCTGCTCAGTGGGGCTTTGCCTCCAACTGGTAAGTGGTAAGTTAAGCAGTTCTCTCTGCCCCTGCCCCTCTCAAAACCAGAGTGTTCTCATTACTCCAGGAGACCTACTTCCTTCCTCAGAATAAGATGCTGCCCTGTTGGATTAAGGAGCCCCTAAAGATCTGAAAGCGTTCAAGAAACCAATCCACAAGTCACTGTCCCATAGCTCCCTGAAGAACAGATCTATCAGACCTCTTGATATACATGATATAGCGGAAAGAACAATGGAGTTAAAGTAAATGTGGGTTCAAATCTTTTTAATTACTACCTGTATTACTCTGGGAAAGGGGCTTTCAAACTCTCTGGGTCTCAGTTTCTTCAATGGCATAAGGAGATGATTATCTCTGTTTAGAGTTGGTCATTTCTCCTCTAAGTATTAGGGACCTATAATTTTAATAGAGATGAGGCATTGGAAAGAGCCCTGATTCTGGTGTCAGGGATCCTGGGTTCATATTCTCCCTCTGATACTCGTTCCTTTTGTGACTTAGCCAAGCCACTTAACCTTCCTACGCCTCAATTTCTTCATCTGTAAACTGAGTGTGGGTTGGACCAAAATGGCTTTTGAAATTCCTTTGCACCTCTAGAACAAATCTATGATTTTGAGAATTATGCCTCTAATTACCTGAAGAGAGCTAGTGATCTCCTGCTGCTAATATGAAGTGAAATATAACAACAACTCACATTCATTAAGCATCTTCCTCACAATACTGGGCGGTAGGAAGTGCTACCCCCACCCTTGCTTTACAGAGGAGGACAGCAGGACTCTGAGGGGTTGGACAAAAAGCCCAGGAGTCCTATTTCTCAAGCGGCCTGCTGGTCATTCCAACAAGTTTTTACCTTCAGTCTCCTCCATGCCTTAGGCACCTCTTGCATACTGCCAGGCCCATGGAGCAGAACCTTTTCTTAATTCTATGCTGCTCCTAGGATTATCAATTGACAGGTTCCTCTCAGAATTCTTAGTTTACTTCAAGATGTAAATGAGGCACCACCTGTCTGTCTGATGCCTTCCCTGATTCCTGTCCCACCAAAAAAAAAAAAAAACCAGAGCTAGACTTCCCATCCTGAAGTAAATGTGTTTCCTTATTTGTATGTATGCTAGACCAAACCACCAAGATAGAAACTCCCTAAAGACAAGAGCCGTTTCATTTTTGTCTTTTCATCCTCAGTGGACATAACAGTATAAATGCTTACCAAGTGGAACTTTTGTCCTTTCTGTGTGCCCCTTATTCCCCAGCACCTACTGGTCACTACTCAGTCTCTTCCTTCCTGTCTTATCACCATAACAGCTCATTTATACCAATCATATGAGGACAAGATAACTTTTCAGTATATCTTTACTGAAATCATAATTATAAATTGCTTAACACACTGCCCGGCACCTGGTGAGCCTTCTATTTTGGCATTCTATCTCTAAGCCTAACATAATTCTTGAACACATTAAACATACAATATTTGCTAGATTTGTTAATGTGATACAAGATTCCTAAAAAAAAAAATAAAGCACCTATAACTTTTTTCAACAGTCCTTTAATTATCAACCCCAAGCAAAGCACAAAACAGGATGACTTATGCTCACTTCTTGGCATGGCAGCCCAAACACTGGCCTTCAACTCTGACCACAAAGTAGTTCAACATTTGTGGTTTCTATTAACAAAATCAACTAATTAGCATTAGCAGGAGATCTATTTTGAGGGTTTATTCCAATAATGGCATGAGGGGAAAGGGAGATTCTTTAGCAAAGAGAAAACTTTGGTTGTAAAGAAAAGAGAGAGGGAGAGAAAGAGAGGGGGAGAGGGAGGGAGGAAGACAGAGGGAAAGAGAGAAACCAGAAGCAGCTCCTTTACCTCTGTGTTTCTTTCCCTGGATTATCTTCCTCCTCAAGACCAAGGTCCTCATAAGAGTACCAGCTTACTCCCCCAAAAGCAAGAGCCGAACCCAAGGAAGCAGAAAGTCCCTTGTTTCAAACTGGGCTCTATGAGGTAATGATGGATTCAGTAAGATTTACCCCAAGCAACCCATTTCAGCTTTCTGGGCTTCACTTTCCCCATTTGTAAAATAAAATTAAGACCAGATGACAGCTAAGGCCCCCTCCATTCTAGTTATAAAACTATGCTTTTAAGTTGACCACTGTGGCTCTTGTTCCAAATCTTCCAAGAAAGTCTTGACAAAATTTAAAAAAAAATCTTTAAGTTCACTTTTATTCCTGCAAAAAGGCAGAATTGAGAGAAAAGTTTCTGGGGAATGGAATACTTGATCTGGAAAAATTACGGAAGAATCTGCTTGGTGCAAACCCTCCATTTTAGTCCCAGCCATTAGTTTTACTTCTTGTTCTTCTCCAAGTTTGTCATCTCAAGACATCTGTAAAGAAACAATAAGTTACCTCCCACAAATCACCCATCCAATGTGGAAACATTGTATGTGGATGTGTCTAAGGTTAGATGGGAGAAAGATGAGCGGGGCTTATTGGGAGGAAGGCCATGGGGCAACTAGGAACAGGTGAGTCATTTACTCATATTGGCCCCAGTTTGGGCGGAAGCCCACTAGTACTTATTTAAATCTCAAAGTGATGACTGTTTCAGACCGTGCATCACACAGTTTTATGAGCTGGCTGTGCATCTACATTCGGTACCAGCACAGTAGAGCAGAAGAGCAGCAGAGGAAGATGAAAGCTATAATAGAGTATTTATTATGAGTCAACATCCCTTTGCAGATGCGTCAAAGGATGTACTTCCAAAATATGTGCCTTATTTACATAAAATCTACAATATCATATAGATAAGACATTGGAAATAAATATCACTTTATTTCAAAAAGTCCAAAATTTATCTGAATGGTCAAATTCTCGGCATTTTTAATGAATGTAACAAACTAACGTTATTAGGGATTTGTGGAGACAGTGCTCAGGGTCAAGGTTAGGAAAAGAAAGTTCGTGAACATCGGAAGCTCCTGTAAGCTGGTAGTGAAGGTGGAATCAGGGTCCGGAGTTCGATGACCAGTGAGGCGGGGCATATAATATCAGTCCTGCCTCTATCACACCTCTTAGTTATCTCTGTGTTCAAGTGACTTACTAAGAACAAGGACTCTAATGTTAAGTAAATGGTCTCCTCAGAAGCACCACCACCTGCTATGATACATAGGAGTCCCTGAGTACCTTTCAAAGGGTCCCCAATCTGCCCAGAAATCTGCTCTTCCTCTCAAGTACCCAGAACTCCTGGGTAGAAGATTCTTGTATACTCAATAGCTACAGCCCTGCTAATTAGCCAAGGCTCCCTAAAGCTCACCCCAGAGGGAGGGCTAAAGTGGGGTAGTTCTGAAAGGTCCAGGAAACAAGTCTTCATTCCACTAAGAAAACTCACAAAAAGGGCCTTTCCTTGGCACTAAAACCAGGCCCAATTAGGTTGCACTGAAATATTGCCGTCACTAGGTTACCAAATGATGAGCTGCACCTGGGCCCAATCCTGAACCATTACTAGCAGCGCACGCTGACTTAATTCTAAAATGGATTTGTACTTGTATTTCTTTTGTTCAGCATTTCTCAATGTACATTTTAATCCCCTTCAATCCCGTATGACCGAAAGGCCATGTGTTTGATACCTCTGCTCTCATAACTGCCAAGATCCTGCTCATGTACAGTCCACAAAGTGTATCACCTGTACATAGCCCAGCTGAGTCAAGAGTTCACCTAGCTCTGTTCTATGAGTGGGAAGGATGTGGATATGTGTCCATCCCTGCCTTTTGGTTCGCTTCATCTATGTTTGGGTTTGTCGAACCCAAGGCTGGGACGGTCTGCAGGAAATCAGAGGTCAGAATGAAGAAAGGAATCAAAACAGGTACAAGTCAGGAGCCCCAAAACACAGAGATAGAAAATAGAATAAGAAGGAGATACAGATAACAAGGCATTCAGTTAAAGAGCCAGGGAGGTGGCTCTAAAAAATGTGCACAGAAAAATCTACAGGGATCAGAGGGCAGAGGCAAGCAGCAAGAGGAGCACTTGAGCCAACAGCCTGAGCAGAAGACCCCTGAGGCAACCTTTCCGGCCCAGTGGAGGGGATACTCCCACTTGGTCCCCAGTTTTAAAAATCTCATTTCCCCTAGCCTCCAAACACTATTGCTGACAGTTTTCCTCCCAGTCCAAGGACACTGTGCTTAGCAATAATTCCTCAGGAGAGGAACCCAGTAAGACAAACTACCTTTCCCCACAACTGCTCAGAAGCAGACCCCAGGAAAAACAAACTATCTTTCCCCATCACAAGAACAAGCGGACCTATGAAGAAATGCTCTTGTAAAAACAGAACTAACTCGTAACCAAGAAATTATCACGTGTTGATTCCCAAAGTTATCATCTTCAATCCAAGGGTCAAGCTACAGTCACCAACTCTCAAAGTTATCTTGCTACAGATATAACAGCCCACAACCACCCCCAAGAAACCCCTTCCCCTGGTATCCAGTGGTGACCAAGGTTGTAAATTATCAACTACTTAGCACATCTGCCAGATAATCTGTGACTTTTCCTATATGAGCTTTAGCGTCATTCCCATTAAGTTGCAAGTTCCCTAAGGGGCTCTGCCCACCAGACTGGCATTACAATAAACCTTTGCCAACTTGACTTAAAAGTCAAATCCAGGGTTTGCTCATCCTGTAATTGTGGAATAGACGGAGTTAAGTGGGGGCATCTTATAGATAAAGAGATAAGGGCAGATCCTAATGGAATTCTGTTGTTGTTATTATGTGTCTTCTTAGCAATTTTCAACTCTGTGACCCCATTTTGGGGTTTTCTTGGCAAAGATATGGGAGCTGCTTGCCATTTCCTTCTCCAGCTCATTTTACAGATGAGCAAACTGAGACAAAGAGGGTTTGAGTTACTTGCCCAGGATCACACAGCTAGTGAGTGTCTGAGGCCAGATTTGAACTCAGGAAGATGAGTCTTTGTAACTCCAGGTCCAGCACTCTGTGCACTGCACCACCTCGTGGTCCTAATAGGAATACCCCATCCATAAACATTCCCAATTAGGATTTTACTGTACTTTCATGCAATCTAGAATTGTAGGTAATAATTACTGGTTGGAGGGACCTGACTTTCTCTGTAACTAAAGAGAGGCAGCATGGTCTAACCACAGAATCAAAGAACTAGAGCCAGAAAGGACTCGAGGTCATCTAGTCCAGTCGTGCAAAACAGAGCAGCCACTAGAGGATCCTAGCAGGGCACATACTGACTTAGAAAACCACCCATTACCATTATTTATGTTCTACGGCATTTTTCGTTATTTTCTTAACTATTTCCCAATTGCATTTCAATATGGTTCTGGACACCCTTGCTTCAGAGGGCCATATATCTGCCCCTCTTATCCGGTCCAGTCCTTTACTTTATAAGTGAAGTAACTGTGGTCCAAACAAGCTGAATGATTTGCCTAGTCACACAGAATTGAGCCCAAGCCTTCATCATTTTTTCCATGAGTTTCCCTCTAAGAAGTAAAATTCCACATTTATGGAATTTGAACATAATACCTTTAAGGATGGATAGGGCTTAGCTAAGTGAAATGGGAAGAAAGGAATAAAGATAAAGTGTAAGGGTGGGAATGACAGTGAATAATCACTGGAGTCAAAAGATCTAAATTAGAATCCAGGCCCTGATACTGTAGGACCTTTGTAGCTTTAGGCAAATCAC
>JAQQSW010023958.1:0-10176 GCA_028646575.1 Pseudocheirus occidentalis
TCAGGATTTGAAAAACAGCAAATTTCACATATGTGCATTGTGCTCACATATCTTTCACTACCACTTGTTTTGACTGCAGAAATTTGTCATAAAGGAAAGCAAGGACTTGATCAGATAAAATGTCACAGTTTTCCACCCATGCATCATGAATACCATGTCATAGCCAGGCTCAGAAATAATCAGGTGTGAAATATTTCTTTTCAAAGGAACACAATGGGTAAACTGAGCCAGGATCTCAACCTAAGCTGACACTAGGATTATTCTCTCAGTTTTTCCAGACACAGACACCTGTTACAGTCACATTCTCTGAGTACTTTGTGGCATTTCTCTGCAAAGGTGTATTATTGCCTATTGATGGATTTCTATGTTCCATCAGACAACTCAAAATAAAATGCATTATAGTCCCAAAATCTTTTACCTCAGATGGCAAGTCTCACTAATCAAGAATTTTACCAGGACTCACATTTTAAATTTTAAACTTGTCCTCATACAAAAACAATCATTAGAGATCATTTCTATATATCTGCAAATTCTCAGCATGCCAAGTTCCCTGTTTAGGAACTCCATAACCCAAACAAGCTCTTTTGCAAGTTTATAAAACTAGGGAGGATGGAGAGTGACCCCCGAGAAGGGGCTGCCTTATCCACCCTTGAGATAGAACTGCTGTGGGCTGTGTTTTTGACTAGCCCTGAGGACTTCTCTGAATGGACAGAAGAATCCTCCTTTCCATACAACACACACACACACACAATCAACTTTAGCATTAAACACACACAATGTTTTAGCATTAAAACATAACCAAACGTCTTATAATTTTCATAAATAATAGCCAAATTATTTTATCTATGGCACAGACAAGAAGCTTCAGATGACACTGTTGTGTTTCCAGATCATATAATATTATTCCTAATCTGATTTGGGATGAGAGGAGTCAATAGAAAAACTCCAAGGCTTTAACAAAATTTTCTCAAATGTTTTAGGTACATTCAACTTTTGTAAAATTCTAGGATGGCCACAACCAAAAATTACAATGAAATGCACTTTACAGATCTCCAAATTTCAACATTTCAAAAATATTACAACATTCGGGTCACAGTGTCCCAACCCTGCTCTTCTATTCTTTTGACAATGTAGTTTCAAATATTAACAACATTTTGGAATTTATCCTGGTGTCTTTGCATTATGCCTAACTTTCCACTGAATTGCAATATACCACAAAGATTTACCATGACCCATATACATAAATGAATTACCATTCTAAATTTCCAATTTGTACTAGGACCCAATTATTGTAAATCCATTCTTAACCGATTTTAAGAGAGTGATTTCTCAGTAAAGCTCAGTCAGAGGCTTGAAGAAGCAACCAGTACCCCTCCCCCTTCCCTTCAGCATTTCCTTACAAATTCCTCTCTGCAACCCTGCCTACTCCACCACAGCACGGGCCTTTCAGACTCTTTCAGACCACGTCCTGTCCAGCACTTACAATCCATTCCCGGGTATGGGGGGGAGTCAGCTTCAGGGGATGACTTCCAGAGAAAATCTCGGAGGGCAATGCACACACACATAAAACACAACCACCAACAAAATCTAACACTCAACAATCAGAAAACAGCACAGTTTCCCAGAGAGCATTCCACGAACTGCTTCTCAAGGGGACATGAAAACAGAACACAAAATTCACAAGACACCAAACATAGGACACAGGAGACAGGACACAGGATACAGGATACAGGATACAGGCTCCAATCCCCCAGTGTCCCAGGGTGGAACAGTGAGGGCCAGTTTATGCTGTGTCCAGCCCCGCACTCTCACAACAGGAGTATTCACCATGACAGGATCCCTCGGAAATAATTTGGATGCTCTCCTGGGGTCCCTGGAGGTCCCGGATCGAGCGGGATGGATCAAAAGATGATCGAGCGGCCACCCCTCTGAGTCTGGATGCCTCTGGGACTACCCAAGAGATGCGTGGTTTGGTCAGGAGTTACAGAGCCAAAGGCAGGTCGTGGTGGAACCTCCAAGTGAGCTAGACACCGAGCAATTATCAGAGACCGAGACCAATAGTCAACTCAGGAGGCATCAGTTTATCCCTGGCCAGCGGCAACCCAGGAACAAGTCCCTGGATCTGCCCCGAGCCTTGGTTTAAGCAGAGTTTATATAGTAACAAATTCTTACAATATGACAGTTGAAGGGGGTTAAAATAAAATCACTGTGTATATTTGGCTGGGGGGGAAAGAGAACTCTGGAAAGCCCCCCTCCCCTTTTTACCAGAATGCAGGTGCAGTGTGGTATTGCATGTGAGACAGAGAGGAGCCCAAAAGCAAACTGCCTTCCCTTTACAAATCTTGATTTTATCTTATCAGAACACAGGGGCAGGTGAAGGAGACGACACAGGAGATTTCACTAATTTCAGGGTCCAGTTAGCACTCTGGCCTCAAGTCTCAAGGCTGTACAGAACACACGAACTTTTTCTTTGAGCCAGTCAGAATCTCTGCTAAGGACTCTTGCTGAAGACTGCCAGGGAGGAGAACTGTGGAGGGACCGGAGCTGCTGCACACAAGAGTGCCTGAACGCTGAACAATTGCTGTGAGTGAGGAGTGGGGGACCTTTGCCTGAGGTCACCTGTCCTGTTTTGAAGGCTTGAGAATGTGGGTATTTACTACTTTAACTACATGTGCCAACTTCATAACTACTGTGTTGGCTCTGACTTTCTGGTTTTGGGACTCAGTCTTCTGGTACTTGAATAAATGCTCTGACTATACTTCTCGTGTAGAGAGCCTGTTACATTTTGTGATTAATAACCATATCAGCATACTTATAGTTATTGTAGGCTTTGTGAATGCTGCATTGCTGATACACTGCCCCAGCCAGTCTGGGGCACTGGTTGGGTACTCCCTAGGCTGGGGCAGCTCATGCAAGACTGTGCTCAACTCCCAGTCTGGTGCAATAGACTTCCTGCCAGGCTGTCTTCAGGATGAGATTTCTTTCTGTCACTGTGTGAGCTCTGTAGCTCTAAAATTTGTTTAGAGTCATATTTTATAGGCATTGGAGTTGGTTGTGGCTGGAGTTAATGAAATTTCCTGTTTCAACTGCACCATCTTT
Source organism: Pseudocheirus occidentalis (assembly GCA_028646575.1). Lineage (NCBI taxonomy): Eukaryota > Metazoa > Chordata > Mammalia > Diprotodontia > Pseudocheiridae > Pseudocheirus > Pseudocheirus occidentalis. The sequence continues at coordinate 3,100 of JAQQSW010023958.1, forward strand.
GAGCTTTAGTACTTTCTCTAAGGTCACAGAGATAACTCTATGTCTGAGGCATATTTGGACTTGGGTCTTCCTGACTTTAGGTCCAACACTCTTATCTATTGTATTATTTAGATTCCTCAGGAGAAAATCATCCTTGAACTAGCATATCAAGATATAAAAAGGATTGGAAAAGATCATTTGGGCTTAAATCTTAGCTCTTCTAATTACTTCTTGTTTGACCTTTAGTAAAGCACTGTCCGTCATGGATTTTAGTTTCCTTATCTGTAAAATCAGTTTCCAATGCACAAGAAATAACATACTAAAGATAAAATTGCAATGGGATTATTTGTCCGCAGATTCCAAATGTCTAATCCTCTCTAAGATGAAGCCATAGTGGAGGTAGAGCAAACATGGTGGAGTAAAAGTAGGGATTTGCTAGATATCTCCCCCAAATGTCTACAAATACCTGTAAAAATTTACTCTAAACAAATGGTAGAGTGGCAGAACCACAAAATGACATATTGAAACAAATTTCCAGCCCAAGACAACCTGAAACATTGATAGGAAATGTCTGTTGCACCAGTTTGAGGGAGGAGCATAGTCTAGCATAAAACATGCCAACATAGACTGGGTTCCCAATAAAGCTGGGGCAGGTCTCAGGGGACTGAGTCACCGGAAACTGGTGGTTCCTAGACTTGTTAACATGCAAATGCAAAATAGAACTTAAAAAGTCAGTGGGAAAGTTCTGTTGGACTTGGGTGAGAGATAAGCATGTTCTGACCCTCCAGGGCAGCAGCAGTGGCAACAGATATTTCCAGAGCTCTTGGCCCTCAGACAGTGGGAGGATAAACAGCTTATCCAAGGGAGATGGCCCGGATTTCTTTTGTGTCACTGAAGCAGGATTTATTTGCTTGGCCTATACTTGGTGTTGTGCAGAGAATAAGAGCAAGCTGAAACCTGGGATCAAGATAAAATTTAGGATTGGATTTATTGAGCAAGCGTGCAACTATCAGAATGCAAACTCGAATTGGTTGTGTCCAGTGAAGGTACAGGAATTGTTTAAAAAGGCTAAAACCACAATCAGGGAAGGGAGCTAGCAGAAGCAATGCCATTGACCAGATCTATAGCTCAGGGCTAATTTGGTAATATGGCACAAAGGTACAATTGTGCAACCTTCCTGTGATATGAGGGTCCCTCCTAGAACAGGGTGGAGGGAACAGGGTGGAGGGTCATAGTCAGCCTTCCAGAACAGGGTGGAGGGTCATTGGGTAAGGGGGACTTGAATTCTCCAGAACAGGCCAGGGTCATGTTCTGGGTGGAGGGTATGAAGACCCTGCTTTGTCAGCGGAACTGACCGTGGTGGTCTCTATATAAGATAGTCTTGTACCATAACCCTAGGCTGAACTTTGTAGCCAATGCTGATTCAGGGAGAATATACAGTAATACTTATTTGAGGAAGGAGGAGGTTAGGTGACTACACCTTGGGCAATACCCAGGATTATGCCTTAAACTGTTTCAAGCTATTACAGGGTGTAGGATAGGGACAAAGACAAAAATATAAAGAAGCTTAATGTTGGGCCACAAATCAGATGGTATGTAGTGACCTGGGATTTGAGTTTGGGTACAACCTTAGGTCTCAGTCACAATCCTGGGGCAAGGATCAACACTGGTATGGTAGAGCTTGTGGCTGTGGTGGAGAGAGAATCCTCCTCACAGTTTCAAGTCAGAAGAGAGTGACTGTGGTGACTCACAGACAAGAACACATATCAGGAGAGAAATAAACACCTGTCCTTTGATAATACCAACTTGGAAGAACTTAACATTTACATGTACCTAAAAGTATCTTTGAAGATAGCTACTCAAAACCCCTAAAGCTTGGGACAGTACTACCTCCACACTGGAAGCAGAGTCCTACCTTAACAAAGAGTTAAAAAGTCAAGTAATCAGCTGGAAAAATGAACAAGTAGACAAAAAACATAGACTAAAGAATCTTACTTTGGTGACAAAGAGGATCAAAACATGCAACCGGAGGAAAGCAACAAAATCAAAACTTCTAAATCAGAAACATTAAAAAAATGAATTGCTTTCAGACTATGGAAGATCTTAAAAAGTATTGAGAAAATCAATTAAAAGAGGCAGAAGAAAAATTGGGGAGAGAAATGAGAATGATGCAAGAAAGTCAAGAAAAACGAATCAATAGCTTGCTAAAGAAACCCCAACTACCAAAAAAAATGCTGAAGAAAATAACACTTTAAAAAATAGACTAACCCAAGTAGGAAAAAAGATTCAAAAAGCCCACGAGGAGGTGAATACCTTAAAAAGCAGAATTAGTCAAATGGAGAAGGAGGCCCAAAAGAAGGAAATGATTCCTTAAAAATTACAATGGAGCAAATGGAAGCTATGAAAGACTTTATGAGAAATCAAGAAATTATAAAACATAACAAAAAATGAACAAATAGAAGACAATGTGAAATATCTCTTTGGAAAAACAGCTCACCTGGAAAATAGATTCAGGAGAGAGAATTTAAAAATTGTTGGACTACCAGATAGCTGTGATTGAAGAAAGAGCCTTGAAATTATATTTCAAGAAATTTTCTAGAACCAATGGGTAAAATGGGAATTGATGGAGTCCATCAATTATCTCCTGAAAGAGATCCTGGAAGAAAAAACTTCTAGGAATGTTATAGTCAAATTCCAGAGTTCTCAGGTCAAGGGGAAAATATTGCAAGCAACCAGAAAGAAACAATTCAAGTGTTGTGGAAATATAATCAGGATAACACAAGATCTAGCAGCTTCTATCTTGAGGGATTGAAGGTCTTGGATTATGATATTCCAGATGTCAAAGGAGCTAGGATTAAAAACGAGTATCACCTATCCAGAAAAACTGGATAAAATCCCCCAGTGGGGAAAAAAAATGGATTTTCAGTGAAATTGAAAAATTTCAAGCAGTCTTGATAAAAACATCAGAGCTGAATAGAAAATTTGAGTTTCAAATACAAGACTCAAGAGAAACATGAAAAGGCAACCAGGGAAGAAAAATCATAAAGAACTTATTAAAGTTCATCTGTTTATATTCTTACATGAAAAGATGATATTTGTACTCATAAGACCTTTCTCAGTATTAGTGTAGCTGGAGAAAAAATATATGTATGTATGTACATATGTATGTATGTTTATATGTATATATGTATATTTATGTGTGTATGTGTGTACACATGTATATACACACGTGTGTGTACACACATGCATATAAAATCTAAAAACTAAAACTAAGGGGGGAGAGAGGAATATAGTGGGTGAGGGAGAAAGGAAGAGGTAGAATGGAGTAATTTATTTCACATAAAAGAGACAAGAAAAAAAGCTTTTATAGTGGAGGGGAAGAAGGGGAATGTGAAAGAGAATGAGTGAATCTTACTATTATTCAATTTGGCTTAAGGAGAGAATAATGTATACATTCAGCTAGGTATGGAAATCTATCTTACCCTACAGCAGCAGTTCTCAACCTGTGGGTTACTTTCAATTTAAATACATCCTGCATATCAGATATTTACATTATCATTCATAACAGTAGCAAAATTACAGTTATGAAGTTGCAAGGAAAATAATTTTATGGTTGAGGGTCACCCAAACATTAGGAATTGTATTAAAGGGTCATGGCATTAAGAAGGTTGGAAACCACTGCCCTACTAGAAAATAGGGGGAAAGAGGATAAGAAGGTGGTGGGGGATGATAGAAGGGAGGGCAGATTGGGGTAGGGTGTAGTCAGAAACAAACACTTTTGAGGATGAATAGGGATAAAGGGGAGAATAGAATAAATGGGGGTGAGTGGAATAGGATGGAGGGAAATATAGTTAGTGTTTTACAACATGACAATTATGGAAGTGTTTTGCATGACTAAGCATGCATGACCTATATCTTTTTACAATGAGAGTGGGTGAGGAGAGAGAAAGAGAGAAAATTTGGAACTCAAAAGTTTTAAAAGTAAATGTTAATAATTTGTTTTTGCGTGAAACTTGGAAATAAGATACACAGCAACAGGATATAGAAAACTATCTTGTCCTATTGGAAAATAGAAGGGGAAGGGGATAAGAGAAGGGAGGCAGTGATAGAAGGGAGGGGAGGAGAGAGAGATGAAGAGCAAATTTAGAACTCAAAATCTTGTTGAAGCGAATGTTGAAAAATATAAATAAATTAATTAATATAAGAATAATGATTGGGAAAAAAATGAAGACTGACTATTAACTACTCACCAAATAATCCCCAGAGTATATGAAGTGTTTATTTTTATGTCACCCCTTACTCATTCTTTGTCCCTTCTCTTTAACTCCCTGTCCCTATACATGTTCATGAAATTATTTCCCAGAGCATTGAATCAAATAGATCTTGGAGACCAAGAATTTAAATACATCTCATATGATAGATTATGTGGGATGCTTTGGGAAGTATATGTCCATTTTTATCATACTGTTGTTGTCCACTGAACAATACACTAGAAGATAATGGACAGAGTAACTTTTTCATAACCAAAAAGAATTGAGGCATTGGAGAAAAAAATAGCATCAAGGAAGGTAATAGTAATTTCTCATTCCTCCTTTTATTAGGTGAGCAAAATTAAATTTTGTTGCAAAATATCTGTTGAATTGAACTGAATTTGAAGGTTCTTAGCTTTCCTGGATATTCCTTATGTAAAACTTACACCTGTCATAAATCTTGTCCCAAAACAAATAACCTAGTCTAGGTGCTACTGGCTCTAAAAGGCTTGGTGAAAGTTATGCTTGGTGAAATGGAATATGAATTTATTGCACCTCTTAACCTCTTGCTTTTTACAGAAATCAGATACAATTTCTGTCTACCTTTACTTAGTCCAATCACCGTTAACCAGATATCCTGTATAACATTAACTATCCTGGGCCCCATTGCCAGAAAGCCAGGTGTACATTTTATCCCTTTCTGAGGGTTTTCTTGTCTCTTAAGGGGCTAGGACATTTTTCTGCCAGTCTACATCAACTGTATTCCCATAATTGAAGGAGTCCCCTTCACCCCATTTTCACTTAACCACTTACCAGTTGGATTAGTTTTGACAAAGACTTCAAAGTAATAGCAAGGATAAACATACAAACACTACCACCCAGTACCTGGGGGCATAATCCCATCTGTATTACTTCACACTCTGGAAAGGGGGAGAAGATTAGCTTCTTAGTTTAATTATTGTATGCCTCCCTGCAAAATTCTTTAGCCAATCTCTTTCCTTAGGCTGGAGTTCAGCCCTTGCATCCTGAATTCTCAGGGTTTCCCTGCTGGAAATTCATGGAAAGTTGATGGCTAATAGGGAGAGAAGGGTTTCTACAGCCTAACCCCAATCATTACAGCATCCAAAAAGGATGAAGGCCTAAATTAATTGACCACAAATTTATCTAGTGTGGGATAAAAGGTTACTTTTCCCTCTCCCTTTTATATTGCTACTACAAGAAATGGTTTAGAGCATTTTGTTCTGTGTTATAAAATATGTATTTTTTAATTCTAGGAAATAGAATTTTCATTAGACCTGGAATCTGGTCATGGTGATCTCAGAGGCAGAATTTTAGACTAAATTTTGCAGTTAGTTAATCCAGCAGGGAAACCCCAAATCTCTAGTATTCCCTGAGGCATAGACCCATTCCAGTAATCCTCTCAACTGGTTTTTCTTTGTGGCCTAATCCCTATCTAGCAATTCTCTATTACCAGTAACCTAGCTCAGGCCTTCTTTGTCACCTCCTGATCACCCTGGGCTACTTCTCATCCTTGATCCCTTCTAGATTCTATTCTTCCTTGGTCACACAGTCCAGGTTCCTGTTGTTTGCCTAGAGTACCTGAAGAGGTACCAAAAGAGGGTTAGGGCTGCCTGAGACCCCAAAATTCCAACATGTCAGATCCTGCAGAAAGAATTCCACTCAAGTTTTCTCAACCAGAGAAAAAGCAGTTTATTGAAAGTTCAAGTTCACCATATGGGGTGCTAGGGCATTCTGTGGCGCTCTTACACCACATGGAGGGAAGATGGGACTCCATATACAGAGGAATCTAGGTGTGGTCTAGAGGAGGAGATTGGGGAGGATCTTCAGGAGGAGTCATATGAGGTCAGAATCCAGTAGGGAGTGTCTTCAGGAGTCAAGATGAGGTTAGACTCCAGTAATGAGTGGTTAAGGGTTGGAAGTTGCTGGAGGCTACCTGGAGACCATAGACAATGGTGGGCCAGGCCAGTTCAAGGGTGGGAACAATGAACATTAAGGGTGGGAAACTATTGGAACAAAGGAAGGCTAAAGACTTGGGCAGAGCCACAACTTAAGGCCCATGAGCTCAGGCAAATACCTTCCTTAGGAGGACTTACTTTCCCAGAGCCTGTACTTCAAAGATTCAAGGATCTCAAGGGGGGGTCTCAGAGCTTATGCCTCATCATACCTGGTCCTTCTCTGTTACCTTCCAGGTACCCAAGACTACTTGGCCACCCCTAGATCCTTCCCACAATCTTTCTGTATATAAAATACATCTTGCCTCCATTAAGATGCTTAGATTCCTTAAGGGTCTGGCCAATATGGTGGATTTTTAGAATTACACCCACCCTGACCAAGATTATATCAAACATTATCTTTGACTAATAGGAGACAAGAAGGTTTGCATCAAATCCATTTAAGTCAGGAACCATTTGTAGCAACTTACTGACTTCAACAATAGGAAAGGAGTAAGTACTCTAGTGTGGCAGTTTTTAAATACACCTATTCTGAAAGTCAGTTTTGTCTTTGTAACCAATAGAACTAGGCTACTCATGTTGTGCGGTAAAGGGATATATGATGTCTTGTCTGAGAAACTGGTCCTTACTGTATCCAGCACAATTGTATGGTCCAGCAACCAGCTGAATAAAAGAGAGATGAGGATATATTTGATAGTCTGTTTATTACAGAACCATTTCATACCTAACCAAAGATACAAGGAACTTACAAGGTTTATATTCCCTTAGCAGAAACTCTTGCCAGAATTAACCAGAATGCAAGGACCCTCCTTTGGTCTGGACCACTCCATACCCCAGCCTAAGGGTAGTTATTCATTAAGACTTCATCCTAGGGG
>JAQQSW010023959.1:0-10176 GCA_028646575.1 Pseudocheirus occidentalis
TTTTTTTTTCTTTTTCATCTAAATGTAGTTTTACAACATTTAACCCTATTAAATTTCTTGTTAGAATTGGTTCAATGTTCAAAGAGGTAATGGGCAATATAGGGTAAAGATACATCTCATTACGCAGTAACATAATTTTAAAGATCAAAATTACTGAATTTATAAATCAAGAAACCAGTTCCAGATACAACAGCAAATGACGCCCTTTGCAGTCCTTTAAGTCCCCTAAGCTGGACTTCAGTAAATGTCCTCCCAAATTATTCCATTTACCATTGTGTTTCAACGGATGGGCTCTCCAATGAAATCCAGTGAATGGGTTTCCCTCCCAGAGCCTGAAAGCTCTGTTCCTTTTAGACATCTACAACTCCTCCTACTTCATAGCTTTTCTCCCTTTGTCCAAAATTTATAACCCCATAGCTCTCACCTTTACTCCCTCCCTAGACATAAGGAACTGGAGTCTTAGGTACCCATAAGATTCCAAGGCCCCTGCTTGTGAACCACAAGAAGGAGACAAGAAGCAAGGAAAAGTTTCTGCTTAGTGGTATCTTGACAGAGATACGGTCACTGGTGTTTCACACTTAAGCCAAAAGAATCTTCCTTATATTGTATTTTGGTTCAGGAATTCATATTAAGATCTTTGCATTCTCTGTGTGCACACTTAGACTGACTGACAGCTGGGGAAGGTGACCTTGGAGCATGCTAGGTAAATGGGGAAAGATGACCTGGGACTAAAATCACCCATACATAATCCATCAATTGGGTGCTCCCATGTAGCTAATCAAGGTTTGACCAGATAACGACTTCTCAATGACTCACATTACCAGAAAAGAAAAGTATTGTTCATAAACACAGGAGCAGATAATTGACAAGTCATCGACCTCAGCTAGCAGTCAGTAAGACATAAGCACCCAGTTAAGCTGCCCTTGCCCTGCACTGTAATGGGAGTCATGGTCTGAGACCAGATTTGGCAATGGGGGAAGTAAGACCCCAGTGATTACATTTAAAAAGGCAATGAAATAAGAGAGTCGGTGCCATAATATAAAACATTAGGTCAATTGATTTTAATATCACCTACAAAATGGGTAGTTATGGGTACGTCTCTCTGAGCCTCAGTTTTCTCATCCATCCTAAGAGATGAAAGATTGCTGATTCTGAGACCACTTGCCTTGTAGAGTTGTTTCTTGGTTCCTGTCTCGGACCCTTAGCTGTCGAACCCTTGACAAATCACCTCCTTTCTCTCAGCCTCATCTGCAAAACAAAAATAATAATAGCACGCAGCTCACAAAGTCAAAACCAGTTCTCACTCAACCAAGAGAGAGGCCCTAATCTCACACAAAGAGAAATTCACTGAAGTCTTTACAAAGACAAGCTAGAAATAAGGGACGTGTTGAGGAGCCAGCTTCCCCTATTCATCTGCAAGACAGTCTTCATTCTTCTTCCTGAAATTGATTTTAAAAGAGTTTGGAACCATAAGTATTTCTCTCTCAAAAGAAAGTATCTCTACAACATCATCAACCTCCTCTTTACCCCTCAGGAGAAGCTTATGCAAAATTCTCCAGGTTTGATTGGAAATACATAGAGAGAAACCTGAAAAGGGCATCATAGACCACCTAGTTCAATCCTTTCATTGTACAGAGGAACCAACTAAGATCGAAGGAGGTTAAATGATTTGCCTAAGGTCATTCAGTTAGTATCAAAGATAGGATTTGAATCTAATTGTTCTGATTCCAAAATCAGTATTCTCTCCACCGTACCATGGAAAAGAACCAATAATAAAGAATGACTCTGGGTGGCAATGAAGGAGAGCTACACTGGGAAATGTAGGAATATAGAAACAAAAGATATCAATAAAATGTAATTTAAAAAACAAAGCTTTGGGGCAGCTACGTGTTGCAGTGAAGAGAGTACCAGTGCTGGAGTCAGGAGGATCTGAGTTCAAATCCGGCCTCAGACACTTACCACTTACTGGCCATGTGACCTTGGGCAAGTCATTTAACCCCAATTGCCCTGCCCTGCCCCCTCCAAAAAAGCAAGACAAAAAGAAAGTTTGGTGCAAGTACTCTCAACTGCCCCCAACTAGATAAGGAAGAGAAGATATATCTCAATTTCACAACTGGAGAAAATTGACAATCAGACAGGCTGTGTGCCTTGCCCAAAGACACACAGTTAGATGACGGCAGAACAGTGTGTCAGATACTATTTCCCTTTAAATCAAACACAGCTCTCATTTAGGTTAAGCCAATCGCGATTAGACTTGGCAAAGCTCAAGTGGTTGCCTCCCCATCTCAGGGGGAGAAGGCAGAGATGGGCTTCCAGACCACCAAGCTAGTAAGGTGATGGGAGCTGATGGTAAATTATGGACCTTTTGGGCCCCTCAGTGGATGTGATGATAAAACTCATAGGACAATGAAACGGTGCCTGTACGTTAACAAATCTTGGAAAGTTGCTAAAGATGTGTTGTCAGCCAAAATAAGCGAGGCTGAGCAAGCATTCGATGGAAAGTCTGTCTGTGGGTGGAAATGATTCTTTGGGGAAGAAGAACAATTTACAATATGGCAAACAAGTTCAAAAGGACACATTTATATCTCCAAAATTTCCCTTTCTTGCAAAGCTTCACAGAATTGCAAAATTTCAGAGCCAGAAGGGAATTTAGAATTTAGTCTGATACACACCTGAACAAGAATTCCCTGATACATCGTATCTAACAAGTGGCATCCAGCCTTGGCATGAAGCCTTCCAATAAGATGGAACCTCCTCAGGCAGCCTCTGCCATTTTAGATGACTGTCATTGTTAGGAAACTTTTCCTTATGTCAGACCTGAATTTACATTTTTTGCATCTGTCACCCATTGCTCCTTTATCCCTCTGAGGCCAAAGCAGAAAAAGTCTAGTCCCATCTCCCCATGACAATCATTCTAATACTTAAAGACAATTATCAAATTCCCCTAAATCTCTTCTTCAAATCTTCTCTTCCCAATATACTTCTTCAGATCTTTCAAACAATCCTCCTTTAATGAAGTCCTTCACCATACTAGTCACCTTCTGCTAGCTTCCCAGGTTATCAATGTCTTTGCAAATATGTGGTGTCCAGAACTGAATACAATACCCCAGATACAGTCTGACCCAGGCAGATTCCCTATCACCTCCAAGTTCAAAAAATCTTCTGTTGTTCAAAGTCCTTCATAACCTGTCCCCTCCCTATCTTTTCAGTCTTCTTACAGCTTACATATTTTACCACACACACATCTCCTGTGACCCAGAGCCACTGGCATCCTTGCCATTCCTGGGACAAAGCACGCCCTTTCTTAGCTCTGGGCATTTTCATTGGCTGTCTTCCCATGCTGGGAGTGTCCTCTCCTCATCTCCACCTTCTGACCCAGCTAAAAGTCCTACCTTCTCCAGGAAGCCTTTCCTGACCCCCCTTAATTCTTCTGCTTCTTTCTGCTGATTTTCTCCAAGCTATCCTATGTATTACTTATTTGTACATCTTTGTTTGCATGTTAGCTCCCCAATTAGATTATAAACTCCTTGAGGGCAGAGACTGTCTTCTGCCTCTCTATGTATCTCCAGCAATTAACACAGTGCCTGAAACACAGAAGGTGCTTAATTGATGTTTATTGACCGACTAGCTGAATGCAGCATCATGATCACTTCCTAATTCCTAGACATCACAACTCTATTAATGTAACCTAAGTTCACATTGACTTTTGGGGTCAGTCATCTCACATTAATGACTCATTCTGACTTTACCATCCATTATATGCTCTTCTCTAGCTATTCCATATTTCAGTTGCACTTGCAAAGTTGAATTTTGAACCCAAGTATAAGACTTTACATTTATCTCTATTAAGTGTAATCTAATTGAATTTTACCATTTTAGTTAGAGAATTCTAAAGCTGAAAGGGAACCCAAACTTTTCCAATCCATCTTCCTACTAATAGGCAAGATGAGATTTCAACCATACCAGAAGGCCACCTATCTCTTATTCTCTTAAAAATACTTCAAATCAAGAGCTTTTAATTTGGGACTGGAAAAAATAATTTCATTTATTTTGATAACTGCTTTTCAACATAATTCACTGCTTTTGTAATCTTATGTATTTTATCCTGTGTATTTATAAACATGATCCTGAGAAGGGGTCTACAAACTTCACCAGATTGCCAAAGGAATTTATAACATTTTTTTTTTAATTAAGAACTCTAAATGGAAGGGTCAGTGTCCTCTGTGGTTAATGCCTTCAAATGAGTAGCTCCTAATTCTCTAATTCAGTTCCCTCCTCTAAAAATGGGAATGGGTCCATTTGGTTTCCTACATATGGGACCCAGGCCTTCAAATACCTCAGGACAGATGGTATCAATGATGAGAAAAATGAAAAAAACGTATCTGGAACCCATTCTAAGTTACCCCCAAAGCTTAACAAAAAGCAAATTCTAGTGATCTCACTTCCCTCCCTTAAATTCCCAAATTCTAATCTCACTATGAATTTGCTCCTCTCCTTTCTGAATAAACCCACACCACCAGGAGCCAGTAGAACAACCTTCCCCACCCTACCCTTCAGTCATGGAATCAAAGCTTAAGAGGTGGGCTTATTGGGTTTGAACCTCACCTCTCTCACATTCCCAAAATATGCACACACAGGACCATTTATCCTGAAGGTTAAGAAGGCCTTCAAAAAAGTCTACATCTTCTCCAACCTACAGACACTCACATAATACACATAAACATACACACGCAAACACACACATACATATTCAAACACACAGACGCACTTGATCCTCAGTGGAAGGATAATGCTGGTGATGGACTGCAGGTCTGTCATCCAATCCCCAGCCTAGCTAAGTCAAAGGATGCTCAGAACCATGTTGACTGCAAGGTAATGAATTTTCCAGACACTTCAGCTCTCAGAGACCACCTATAGAAACATAAAAGGATTGCAACTGTATTGGTGAACGAATTAGCCATAGGGATAAAGCCACAGAACTTTTATGTAATATTCATGTAATAAATATAGACTTACATAAGTACACACACACACACACACACACACACACATACACACATACTGATACTCCATTGATACTCCATTGGATCTGTGGCCTCACCTCCAACGGTACAGATTAGAGCCCATCTACCTCTTCTCATACTCTGTGACTCTTGTCCAAACCACCCTTTCCCCCCACCTCAAAATCTTCCATCAGAAATGCACCCAATGTGCTCTAAATGATACATGGATATTGCATGGAGACCATTGGAGCACATAAGTCATTCATCAGTTCTCTCTTATCATCACACTATGACTGGCCCACCTCCCTTTCTGGTCACACAACTTTCTGAGGACAGCATTTATGTGATTTCTCCTACAAATTTTTTTCCAGGAATATAGTGCAACCTGCTCATATTTTTATTGTATTTTAAAATTTTGAATTTAATACCAAAAAAAGCATCTCCATATACATAGCAAACACGAAGATTATGCATGAAACTATGAATTTCCATTTTATAGCACTTTTTTAAAAAGTAAACACAATGTTTAAATTTAAGCATTTAAAACTGCACTAAGATGTTGTGGACGGTCTGTATGATAAATGCCATATATTTCTTTCAAAATTGTCCTGCTTGTCTGTGCTTCTTTCTATTCCCTTGTGTGGATTTTTAAATATTCTGAAGTTCCTCTTTTTTATTTACACAAGTATTGCTAACCCCCATCTTCCCACCATCCTTTGAATTAGAAAACAGAAAGCAAAAAAACCATTTTGTAACAAATAAACACAATCAAGTAAAATTAATTAACATAATAACCATGTCCAAAAACGTATGTAAATACACCTTTAGACTATGACCTCTCTGTCAGGTAGATATGTTTCATCACAAGTCCTCTAGAAACATGGCTGGTCATTTTATTGAACAGAGTGCTTAAGCTTTTTTTTTAGCAATGTATTTGTTGTTCAGTCATGTTCAACCGCATTTGGGGTGTTCTTGGCAAAAAATGGGGTTTGTCATTTCCTTCTTCGGTTCATCTTACAGATGAGGAAATTGAAACAAAGAAGGTTAAGTAACTTGACCAGGGTCACACAGCAAGTAGGTACCTGAGGCCAGATTTGAACTCAGGAAAATGAGTCTTCCTGACTCCAGCTTCAACCCTCTAACCAAGTGGTTCTCAACCTTCCTAATGCCATGACCCTTTAATACTCATATGTGGGTGTATCTGCATGTGGGAGGACCCACCTGGAGATGGATAGAGAAGAGGTGTCTCAGTTCCTAAGACCATCATAAATATGTGTTTTCCCATGGTCTTAGGCAACCCCTGTGAGTCCTGTGAAAGGGTCATTCAACCCACAAAGGGGTCGTGACCCACAGGTTGAGAACCGCTGCTCTAATCATATCCTTGTATACATAGTTATTCTGATTCAGTTCTGTTCATTTTGCATCAGTTCATACATACTACCCAGGATTCTCTGTAATCAACTCTTTCATCATCTCTTACAATACAAAAATACCCCATTACATTCATATGCTATAATTTGTTCAGTCATTCCCCAATAGAAGGGTACCCGCCACCTTTAAATTCTAGTTCTTTTCTTTTTCTGTTCTTTTCTCTCTTTTCTCTCTGATTCCTTCAAAATCAGACAGTTTTTCTTGCTTGCCATGTCCTTCCTGGTATTATCCCTTTAACTCTCCATATCCATTTGTTTTCTTACTGAGTTTGATGTATTTCTACATATTAAGTACATATCTGTACTTAAGGATCCTTTGTCCATTTCAGATAATAGTAAGATGAGTAGGAGGGGAATGGGGAAAGAAAAGGGAGGGGCGATTAAGGGGCAGAGTCAAGATGGCGGCATAGAAGCAGGAAAACTCTGTGGCTCCCCCCATAACCACCTCAAATACCTATAAAATATGACTATAAACAAATTTTAGAACTCAAGAATCCACAAAGTGACAAAGAGAAACAAATCTCCTGCTGAACATAGCCCTTCAGGCAGACAGGAAGGGTTCATCGCAGTGTGCTGGGAGCCTAGCCCAGACCCATGTGAGCTTCTAGTTGTAGTCCCAGGGTGGCCTGGACCAGTTGTGGAGAGTGGATCACCAGCAGCTGTGGCCATTTCCAGAATTATCAACCCAGAAATACAAAAGACAAAGTAAAAGGTCAGTGGAACTCTCCTAGATCTTGGGGGGAACAGAGTGTGGTCTGACCTCTTCCCCCAGAGTGAGAAGCAGCAGAAGTGGTGGCCCTGCATCCACCTCCTCATGGCTGCTTCAAAGCTCACCATCTGCAGATTGCAGGAGGGCCAAGCAACCATCCAGAGGCTAAGCGCTCTTGCCTTAACCTACCTGGATCCAGATCGCAGTCTTGGGTGGGGGTCCTGAGGTGTGTGACCAGTGAGCCAAAGTTGGTGGGGACTGTAGAGACAGAAACCTCCTAATAGCTCTGGCAGCTGCAAAAACCCCAGCAATTTGGGACAAAGCTCTCCCCTCTGGAAGCAGGGTTCAACTGTGGCAAAGAGGTCAAAAGTCAAGTAATTGAGTGGCAACATGAGCAAGCAAAGGAAGCAAAGCAAACACAGCCATCCAACTTTAGATTCCTTTTTTAGGGACAAAAAGGATCAAAGCATGTTCAGAAGCAAAATACGAGTGAGAAGGGAAAGGGTAAAAAGAGAGAGAAAAGTATAAAAGGGGGCCAGTAAATAGGATGTAGGATGTAGGGAAATACACAGTAATCATAACTGTGGATGTGAATGGGATGAACTCTCCCATAAAATGGAAGTGAATAGCAGAGTGGATTAAAAACAGAATCCTACAATATATTGTTTACAAGAAACACATTCGAAGCAGAGATAGACACAGAATAAGGGTAAAAGAATGCGTTATGTTTCAGCCAAAAATTTTTTTTAGTAGCAGGGGTAGCAATCCTGATCTCAGACAAAGCAAAAACAAAAATAAATATAATTAAAAGAGGTATTGAAGGAAACTACATCTTGCTAAAAGGTAACATAGACAATGAAGTTGTACCGGTACTAAATATATATGCATCAAGCTGTATAGCATCAAAATTATTAGTCAAGAAGTTAAGTGTTACAGGAAGAAATAGAGAGCAAAAGTATACTAGTGGGGGACCACAACTTTCTTCTCTCAGAACTAGATATATCTAACCACAAAATAAACAAGAAAGAAGTTAAGGAAGTGAGTAGAATTTTAGAAAAGTTACATATGATAGACCTCTGAGGAAAACTGAATGTGGATAGAAGGGAATATACCTTTTTCTCACCAGTACATGGCACCTGCACAAAAACTGACCATGTATTAAGGCATAAAAACTGCACAATCAAATGCAAAACAACAGCAATATTAAATGCATTCTTTTCAGATCACAATGCAATAAAAATTACTTGTAACAAAAAGCCATAAAAAGATAGACTAAAAATTAATTGGAAAAAATCTCCAGGACCAGGTAGATTTACAAGTGAATTCTACAAAACATTTAAAATACAATTGATTCTAATACTATATAAACTATTTGGGAAAATAGACAAAGGAATACTATCAAATTTCTTTTATGACACAAATATGATGCTAATGTCTAAACCAGGAAGAGCCAAAACAATGAAAGAATTATAGAACAATTTCCCTAATAGAAATTGATGTAAAAATTTTAATAAAATATTGACAAAGAGATTACAGTAATTTATCACAAGGATAATACACTATGATCAGGTGGAATTTATACTAGGAATGTAGGATGGTTCAATATTAGGAAAACTGTCAGCATAATTGACCATACCAATAACAAAATTAACAGAAAGCATATGATTATCTCAATAGATGGAGAAAAAACTTTTGACAAAATACAACACCCATTCCAATTTTTAAAAGTTTCCCTTAAAATGATAAGTAGCATTTATCTAAAACCATCAGCAAGCATTATATGTAATTGGAATAAGCTAGAAGCACTCCCAATAAGATCAGAGGTGTCACAAGGATGCCAATTATCACCACTATTGTTTAATATCATACTAGAAATGTTAGCTTTTGCAATGAGAAGAAAAAATTGAAGGAACTAAAATAGGCAATGAGGAAACAAAACTGTCACTCTTTGCAATGATATGATGATCATACTTAAAGAATCTTAGAGAATCAACTAAAAAACTATTTGAAATAATTAACAGCTTTAGGAAACTTGCAGGACATAAAATAAGCCCATATAAATCATCAGCCTCTCTATATATGACCAACAAAACCTAACAGCAAGAGATAAATTTCATTTAAAATAACTGTAGACAATGTAAAATATTTGGGAGTCTACCTGCCAAGAGTAGGTAGACAGGACAAGCCCATATGAACACAATTACAAAACATTTTTCATACAAATAAAGTCAGATCTAAATAATAAGAAAAATATTAATTGTTCATGGGTAGACTGAGCTAATACAACAAAAATAACAATTCTGCCTAAATCAGTCTACTTATTAGGTGTCATACCAATCAAACTACCAAAAAATTATTCGATAAAGCTAGGAAAAATGATAACAAAATTCATCTGAAAGAACAAAACATCAAGAATGTCAAGGGAATTTATGAAAAAGAATGTAAAGGAAGGTGGCCTAGCCATAAAATATCTAAAATTACAAAAGTATCAATCATCAAACTATTTGTTACTGGCTCAGAAATAGAGTGGTGGATCAGTGGGATAGATTAATTATACAAGATTCAGTAGTAAATGACTATAATAATCTACTGTTTAGTAAACCCAAAGACTCCAGTTTCTAGGAAAACTTTGTCCAACTGTATGCTGGGAAAACTGAAAAACAGTATGGCACAAACTAACATCTCACATGCTATACCAAGATAAGGTCAAAATGGGTACATGATTTAGATATAAAGGTAATGTCATAAGCAAATTATGAGATCAAGGAATAGTTTACCTGTCAGATCTATGGAGAAGGGGAAAAGTTATGACCAAACAAGAGATAGAGAACAGTATGAAACACAAAATGGATAATTTTTATTGCATTTAATTTTAAAAGTTTTGCACATTTCTACCTCTGTAAATTGCCTGTTCATATCTTTTGACCACTTATCAATTGGGGAATGACTTGTATTCTTGTAAATTTTACTTAATTCCCTGTATATTTTCGAAATGAGGCCTTTATCAGAGACACTGGTTGTAAATATTCTTTCC
>JAQQSW010023960.1:0-10176 GCA_028646575.1 Pseudocheirus occidentalis
AAAAACAAAAAAAAAAAAAAAAAAAAAAAAAGAGGCAAGAGAAAACAGCAAGCCTTGGCAGCTAATTGACTATGTGTAATGAGAGGGAGGAATAGAAGATCCCAAGGCTGTAAACCTGGGGGACTGGAGTGCCCTTGGTGCTAATAAGAAAGTCCAGAAGAGAACAGGGTTTGAGGGAAAATGATGTAATGAGATCTTTAATGTAAATTGCAATCCATCTGTGCCTGCTTATTTTTACTGTGATAAAGCAATTTTATCATTACTTTATCCCACTTACAATGAAAAGGAGCCCAACTCTTATTCTGCTAGGTTGTGTAGAGCTGGTTTTCAAGGGTACCTGCTGCAGCCACCAGATGACCTGGGGAAGGGGAGGTGGGTCTGCTACAAAGGGAGAGAATTTCTCTAGGAGCAACTAAGCAGCTGCTGCTGTGGGTTCCTGAAGATCCCATTGTTTATAACTGCCCTGAGGCTTCATAGGGGTCTTGAACCATGAGGTGATAGAGGGCACCAGGTGGGGGTTAAAGGAAGGTGTGATTGTGTTGGAGGCAAGTTCAGTCGCTGATTTTCACTAGGAGTGTGTGATGGAACCCATTTTCCCACTGTCTGATTGATCAAACAGCCCCTGGAGGTAATGCCACACCCCCCTTTTGAAGACCACTATTCTAAAGTATGATATAATTTAGAGCTGGAAAGAAGGTTAGAGTTCATCTAGGGCAAACCACCTCACTTTAAAGATGTGGAAGCATAGATCCAAAGACAGTGCCTTGCTCAAGGGCCCACAGGTAATAAGTACTGGGATAGTCCAGCTATTGTCTCTTGTTTCCAAATCCAGCACTTGTTGCATATGTCATACTTATTTGCTTTGTATCTAGGTGTACAGAAGTAAGGTATCAAGGGAAGCATTAGGTATTGTAGTGGATAGAGGGCAAGGGCTAGAATCAGGAAGACTCATCTTCCTGGGTATCTGACAGATACATCCTCGTTGTGTAACCGTGGGCAAGTCACTTAACCCTGTTTGCCTCAATTTCCTCAATTGTAAAAGGAGCTGAAGAAGGAAATAGCAAACCACTCCAGTGTCTTTGCCAAGAAAACCCCAAATGGAGTCACAAAGAGTCCAACACAACTGAACAACAACCAAAATAGCCACAATTAGAATGGACCTTGGCAGTCATCTAGTTCAGCCTATGCTCCCAAAGAAATCCCTCCTACAACATAATCAATAACTCTGGCCTCTGCTTAAAGAACTCCAACATGAGGATGCCTACATCCTTCTCCTAAGGAAGTTCATTCTTCAGTTCTTGATAAAGCCAGGTTGAATATTTGTGATAACATTGCTACCTTACCTCATTAACCACCACTTGAATAAGTGCTAGAATTTTTCCAGGAATCAAAGTCAAGCTTAATGGCCTATAATTTGTTGACCCTATATTCAAAAAGTTCACCTTAACCACGGGCTAGCTTTTCTTTTGAAATCTTTGTGGAATCTTAAAAGTGTCTTCCTTCCAGATAACATTTGTCCTCAATTCCTGAAGAAGACACGGCCACCAGCCACTCCTGTTCCAGAATGTCTATGAAAAAACACCTTTCCTGGCTCTCCAAGGTTTGCAAGGGAGGGAAGGAAACTGAGCTTCATCTCCTTTCCAAAATTCCTCTCAGGAGCTGGCTAGAATGTCTCTCTCCTCTCTATTACTTCATTTGGAATAGAGGTCATTGATTGATTCAAGAGACCCTCCCCACACTTACACTTCAAAGAAATATTCCCTATTGGGGCAGTTAGGTGGTGCAGTGAATAGAGCACAGACCCAGGAGTCAGGAGGACCTGAATTCAAATCCAGCCTCAGCCACTTAATACTTACTAGCTGTGTGACCTTGAGCAAGTCACTTAACTCTATTTGCCCTGCCCTTCCCCCCTCCAAAAAGGAAAAAAAAAAGAGAAATATTCCCTATCCTAGCCAGGAATGAAAAAGAATCTTTTAATGCTTCTGAAAAAGAACTAATCACATTCCTATACATAGTACATAGTAGGATCATAGGACCTGACACTGGCAAGATCTTAGAGGTTATCTTGTTCAATGCCCTCATTTTATAGTTATTAAAATGGAGGCTCCAAGAGATAAAATACTTGCCCAGGGTTATACAAATAGTTAATAGTAAAGCTAGGATTCAAAGATAATTTATGATTTTTTTCTCATAATCTTTTAAAATATTTTTATATCAGCCATTCTGGGATATAACTACAATTTCCAAAGAACCTCTCCACTCTAAGAAAAACTGTTGAGAAAAACCATTAACCTATGAACTAAATGACTCTGTCTGTGTTTGTAATAACCCATACCTAGGGGTGTGCTGGTAAATGTTTAACAACAGACTCTTTAAAAAAAGTACCTCTGACGCATTTTAGAGGCAGCTAGATGGCTGGGTAAAAGAGTGCTGGGCCTGGAGTCAGGAAGACCTGGCTTCAAAAGTGGCCACAGATACTTATCAGTTGCGTGAACCTGAGAAAGTCATTTAACCTGTTTGCCTCAGTTTCCTCATCTGTGAAATGAGCTGGAGAGGGAAATGGCAAACTACTCCAGTATCTTTGCCAAGAAAAACCCAAATGGAGTCACAGAGAGGCTTACGTGACTAAAACCACAGGAACGGCAACAAAGCATTTTTAGGCTTAATATGTAGCACTACTGATTTCTCCATCAATTTCTTAAGCCTTGACAATAAGCAAAATAACAAATCACATCCTAATTTGTAGCGTTTGTCAACTTCCGAGGTATAAAAACATGCTGAAAATTGAACAGATGATATCACACCTCTTCAGAGAAAGGGTCATTTCTTCATTTCTTCTCCGGGGCAGAGATTATTCACTATAATTACTCAGTGTTCCCACTCAAGTCATTGTTCTCTTTGTCTATATGGCTATAGTCAGTGTACACTAGATTTTGTATCCCTCTCCCATTCATACCAAGTCTTCCCATGTGACTCTGAGTTCCACATACGTATGCTACCTTACATTCCACCAATCAATGGACATCCATGTGTTTCTAGCTTTTAGCAACAATAAAAGGTGCCGTTAAAAGTATTCGGGTGCCTGGGACTGTTTGTTTCTGCCTTTGTTCTCCTTCGGAGCATTTGCTCAGTAGAGAGATCCCTAGGCTGTAAAGCTCAGCAGCTTTTCTCTTCTAATTCCAAACTGTTTTTTCAGAATGTTCAGACCATTTCACTATCACACAAAAAGCATCTTCCCAGATCTCCCGGACATCAAGTATAGAGTCAACTAGCACTAAATCTGGAGTCAGAAAGACTGGAATTCAAGAATGACCTCAAACCCTTCCTGTGTGAGCCTTATTAGCTGTGTGAGACCAAGTCATTTTGACTCAGTTTCTCATCCTTATGAAATAGGGATCACTGGGGGCAGCTAAGTGGTGCAGTGACTAGAGCACTGGCCCTGAGGTGCTGAGGACCTGAGTTCAAATCCTGCCTCAGATACTTAACACTAACCATGTGACCTTGGGCAAGTCACTTAATCCCAATTGCCCCTACAAAAAAAAAAAAAAGGAAAGAAATAGGGATTATAGTAACACCTACCCCTCAGGGTTACTGCAAGGATCAAATGAGATAATAGTTATACAGTGTTTTAACACAGTGCCCAGAACACAGGAGGCATTTAATAAGTGCTTATTCCCTTCTCCTTTCCTTTCTTCCTATCACTTGTTATCTGTGTTGTGTGTCCTTCATTTTCAAAGAGGACCAATGACTTCACTGGGTCCTGTCTTGACTTGAGCATGAATTGGATTTAAATTAAGCATAGTTGAGCAATTAACAGCCTCTGTTTCTCTTCCAGAGTCATAAAGACCAGAGGCAAGGGAAAAAGTCCAAGCTCGTGGAGACAACCCAGGAGGTAGGAGATGGCCTTGGCCACTTCTTTTCTGCCCACGTTCGAAGCACTCCAAGTTTGATGAGTGGGAGGTGAAAATGCAGTTTCACTGATCTTCTTGGTTATTTGGAGCATTTTTTTTAATGTGGTTACCAGTAGTTTGCAATTCTCATACACACACACACACACACACACACACACACACTTTTGCATACACACTCTGCTTCTACAACTTGACCATGCTTCATGGATGCTATTGGTAGACAATGTGGGCATCCCATCAGGTCCAGTGCTCTAGAAGGTCTGTCTTCTTTCATAGGCTTGCTTACCTAAAGACTGACTCATTGCTACCCCAAACTCTTGGATTTTTTAATGCACTCTGGTTTACAGTGTGTTCTCTCTGTCTGGGCTGCCTTTTGTTGCTCAATGAAAAGCATGAATACTTCCAAAAAACTTATTTAAGTCTTATTATGTTTAAATAATTTCAACATTTTTACCACTCCCACCCCCTTCTTGTTTACTCCAAGAACTGGTGCTTTGCAGAGTGGGATTTCCAAATAAAGAGAAACTTAAGCTTAGCCCCTTTCCAGAGCTGAAGTAGGAGTTTGAGGCCTGGTTTGAGGTCAGAAGAGAATGCATTCACCATCCTGATTTGCTCCTAAAATTACAGTCAAATAAAACTTCATTTTTATTGTAATATTTTACAAGGACCTCAAACTTTCTCCCCCCTCTCAATAAGGCAAAGTGGCATCATGGATAGAGGGGCAGCCCTGGAGTCAGGAAGCCCAGTCTCTAACATATACTGTCAGTGTGACCTTGGGCAATGTATTTAATCCCTGATGACCAGCAGGCAATCCTCCAAAGTTATAATTACAGAGGATTTGCTGATCTCCATCTGTGAAGGGAATTTCCATAAATGGGATCCTTCAAAAAAGCACCTATGTCATTATAATAATAGTAAGACTTATCCAATGGTGTAGTGAATAGAGAGCCAGTCTTGGGGCAAGAAGACCCAGCTTCAGGTCTTATCTCTGGCACGTCCTGGCTGTGTGATGCCACATGACCAAGGGCTAG
This sequence comes from Pseudocheirus occidentalis, assembly GCA_028646575.1. NCBI lineage: Eukaryota > Metazoa > Chordata > Mammalia > Diprotodontia > Pseudocheiridae > Pseudocheirus > Pseudocheirus occidentalis. The sequence goes on from JAQQSW010023960.1 coordinate 4,943, forward strand.
TCATCAGTGCTCTAGACATCTCTCTAAAAACAAACCTAATATAGAATGTGCAGAGGCTGATTTATATTGGTAGTCAGTTTCCTCATGGGAAATTTCCACCATAAATGAAATCACAAATCCAGTTTTTTTAAAAATCTTTTTAAATTTACGTTAATATACTAATTTTTAGTTTGAAAAATTATTCCTTTAACAGTCTAATGGAGTAAAGAAAACAAATATATTATCATCCCAGTTTTACAGATAAGAAAACTAAGGATCAGAGGGCTAAATGACAGTTCTACAGTTGTGAAACCAGCAAGTGACAGAACTAGCCAATCTCCCTTCGATTTGACTCTAGGCTAGGGCTTCTTGCTAAACCAGACTGCCTTTCATGCTTGTATGACACATATCAGACAAAAGACAAACTGTTGTAATTATTAGAGAAGATTCAGGTAAACCAGTATTGGTCAAGATCATTTCTTTATTTTATTATGGATATAGAGGCTTTTGATTTTTTTATAAATAAAATTACAAAACTTGGGCTCACAGTTTTTTGAGAGAATTTTGGAAACAGTACAAACCAGTTCTCAAGCCAGTGGTTCTTTCTGTTCATATTAATAAAATAATTCACTTAAAAGAAGCAGTTTGTGTAATGTAAAGAGCCCTGCTGGAAGCTGTAGATCCTTGTTCTAGGCTCAGCTCTGCCAAGCTAGCTGTGTGACCTTGGCTTCACCTCCCTTTGCTTCAGCTTCCTCACTGGGAAAGGAAGGATGTTGACTTCCATCCACGAGGCTTAAGAGTCATTCCCATGTCCATTTACCATTCAATCTGAGAAGGGTGGGGGGAATAAATAAGCAAATAAATAAATATATATATATTTTTTCCTCTTTAATAGGTCAAAAACCCTGAAAACTGGCGTCTATGAGACCTATAAGTCATACTTGTGACAAACTGCTTTCTCTCTAGATCAGGCCTATGCATAACCTATGGCCCTCAGGCATAACAAAGGATTTCGGAGGTTTCCTCTACATTTTTCCTGGGTTTCCCAAAATCCTTTGGCAAGCCAGAGGCTGTGCAGGCCTGCTCTAGATCATGCGTGTGCCCCTGCACAACTACTTCCTGGAAACTTCCCTCACCCCATGCTTGTATTCCCTATCTAGTTCAGCTGGGTTTCCCCCAAACAAAAAATAGGATCTTCTTGCCAGTGACATCAAAGTTGAAAAGCCAACCTAGATGCCCCTGAGTAAGGAGTGTCCACACCCCCCCAATAAAAGCTCTGACTTTAAGTAAGTCAATGTGAAGGTAACTGCAAGTAGGTACCACAGACTGATTAGGAGGCAATTCTCAATGCTTACAAGACCTGGGTGTGCCAAGTCCAAGGGTAGCTTCTCTGAAGGTCCATTGTATCTGATTTCATTTCTTTTTTTCCTACCTGAAGACCAGCATACCCAATTTCCAACAATAATACTTATATCTTTCTCTTATTGTTCATGCTCCCAGATGCTTTCTTTGAGCCTTTAAGCCTCCTCTTCTATGTGTTCAATACCTCATAATAAAATGCCTATTTCAGGGGTGGGGAACAAGGCCACATATGGCCCTCTGGGTCCTGGTCCCCAAGTGTGGCCCTTTGACTGAATCCAAACTTGAAGCTTGAGGCCACAGGTTCCTCACACCTGGATTGCTTTAGGGTATTAATAGTCTGTCTGATTGTTTTGTGAAACCCTCTGTAATTACTAGCATAGCCAGTAAGGACCATGATATTCTCTTAAAATAGAAAATTTAGAAACACATTACCCCAGGGATAAGAAGTTCCACTCTCCAGTATATGGCACACCATTTATCAGCCTGAATTGAGTGCTCAGAATTCCCTGCCATGATTATACAAATCACAGAGATTAATCCAAGCTTTACCCAGTGGACTAAGACTTTAAATAAATAACTAGACACTAAATCTATCTACAGCCAGAGAAAAATGTCAGGCCAACTTCTTATAATTCTTTTTTAGTTCCAGTGAAAAAAGCTAGGGAATTTATTTTGTGGGTTCAGTTTCTAAAATGTTGCCACCTCTCAGTGATCCAAAATTGTATATGGGAATCCTTCTTTGAAATGTTTACTAGCCAATGAATGGAATGAGGATAGGTTGAGTCTTTGTATGAAAGGTTTATTCCTTTCCTCTACATGCATTTTATTCACTCATTCTTACCAGTTATGCTAAATATCCCGTTGAGGTTAATGATAATAACTATCTGTCCATTAAAAAAAGCTAACAAATTAATATGCTGCTAACAAATAGAAGTATAACCCTGGGCAAAAATTAAGAAGTTATTCATACATGTTTGGGCATAGTCTGTGATGGAAATTGTTCTTCCTCAGTCCTTGGGGTCATTGGAAATGCAGAGCTACAGTAAGCCAGATGCACAAATGACCTTTCTTGATAATCTGTTCCATATGATAATTCCTTCATTAATCTTTTGCAAACTCACTTGCCTCTACACCAGGGAGGGCCAAACCCTTTTTGGCATAGACATAAGGAAAAATGCATCCCATATGTTCGACATTACACAATTGGTGAAGTATATTATGAAGCCAAGTTGTTTTTCCTCCCCACCTTCCTTTGTGGAATTAAGTACCGACCACAGTCAGTGGCTGGATGCTAAGAGTGTTGGATGGGTTCTGGTGTCGTAGATGAGCCACTTTAAGAGAAAGTCCCCAGGTTATAAAAAGTCCATGCTTCTTATTCTCCACAAAATGAGTTTCTCTGCCACGTACCATGTTCTTACCTCTTCTACCTTTCTGACCTTTATGGATTTCATTAAAATACCCTTAAAAATTCACATTCCATAGTTTTCATGATGTGCTAAAGCCAACTCCAAAATCTGTCTCTCATAACATAGAATTCAACCCACTGCCAATGTGCACAGCCACTATTTCAAAGAAAATGCTAAAAACCAAGGCTCTGATTATTAAGTCATAAATGTTACCAATAAAATGTACCAGCAGAGTCAATGCTAGCCATACCACAAACCCACTTTGATTTCCTCCAGTCAGTCTACCATCAGTCCCCTGTGAAGTTTCATTAACAAGATGAACTTACTAAGGCATGCCATCAAGAAAGACATCCAAAAAGCCAAGTCACAATTTCCTTAATGATGCCTCAGGAAAGAAATGCATACACACATTCTTTAATTCCTGCTTCTGGAAGATGATGATGTCTCATTCGCCAGCATCTATAGTAGGATGAGTTTATGCTCAAATTCTAGTACTAACTCTTTCCCTTGATTATCTGATGTTACTGAGTTTCCAAGTTATTGAAACTAGAATGGTAACCGTGCCCCCTCTAGAGATGTCCTCTTATAAAGAAAACTTGCTTTCACTCATATAAAGAGGTAAGTTTACTGACCTGTTGTTATGGCATGGGGCTTAGAATTCTTTTCCAAATAGCTATAATGGATTTGCTTTGATCTATTCATACTTCTTTGTTCAATCTACCTTATAACCCATGGCATGTATTTGCTTTTGCATTTTCATATGCAGGATGAAAGTCGGTGACTTTGGCACATAGAAACTGCCTGGCCCATCTGTGAATCAATGATCTGGTGACCTTATCAACAGAAGGTTCTAACCAACTGAGCTAACAGATTGTAAAGTGGAGTGGGGGTAAAGTATTAATACATACTTTGCAAATAGACACTGGTATTCACTCCTAATGTTAGGGGGTGGGATTTAGGCACTGTCAGTTTGTCATGGGAAGAACTTTTATCCAACATTCTATAGCAAGATTACACCATAATGGGGATAAAGTCAATACAGCCATCAGAGACATTTACCTATGTGAAAAGACCCAAGTGAGCAGGATGGAGCAGAGAACTGGCCCAAGACGATGTGGCAGTATCGGCAAAGTTTGTCTTTTGTCTTCTCTCTACCCAGGTGCTCAGTACCCTCAAGATATTCCTATTTTTTCCAGGGTCCCTCACTCTGGGACATCATCATAGCCTGCCATGCTAGAGTTCTCTTCTCTCTCTCTCTCTCTCTCTCTCTCTCTCTCTCTCTCTCTTTCTCTTACACACACACACACACACACACACACACACACACACACACACGGTCCCTTCATCAAAACTAACCTGACCTATATCTGTAATTCATGGCCATAATAATGCTTTCCAAAGTGACAACAAGCTAAACTGATGAATTACTGTCTCTAATATCTTTAAGGGAGAGGATAATCACCCACTCCCTAGACACTCCCAGATAAATTGTGTGCATTGCTACAAGACTTAAACCAAGACATAAGGTGTGGAAGGACCAGAAGAAATATTCTTCTTCTTTCCTTTTGTTTCCTTTTTCCTTTCCTTTTTCATTTCCCCTCCCTTCCCCTTCCCTTCCCTCCCCTTCCCTTCCCTTCCCTTCCCTTCCTTTCCCTTTTCCTCTTACATCTTCAATAGAATGAAACTCTTTGATGTCAAGGATCATATTTAATTGTGCCATTATATTCCCATCACCAGCACAGAGCCTTACACATAGTGGTTACTTAATAAGTACTTGTATTAGATTTCATTCTTATGAGTTGAAGTCATTCTATAACACCTTCAACTTAGTTTCTATTATTCAGGAAAGGGAGAGAGGACAGCTTCTTGCAGATAATGCGTGAGACATGTTTGCAGATAATGCCTAGATAGAGATATCCAGAAGCAAAAGAGGGAGCAAGCTGCAAGTGAACAGTATCAAGGCTGACAATTTTTAGGGAGTATTTATATCAGTCAATCCATAAAGCTAAGTCAGAGAAATTACAAACTACAATGTTAAGCAAAATTTTATAAGACAATTCAATTATGGCTCAAATGTTACAATGGACTTTAAAAGTGTGGCAAAAGCCTTTGTCAGGGAACGTTGCTATAACAATTTTTGTTCACAATAAGTGAACCATAAGATGTAGATTAGAGATTTGTGTGTGTTAAACACCAAGGTTTGTATTGTAATAGTATTTGATCTCTTAGAGCATGAGCACATTAGACTTCATATATGCCTGTTCACGAGGAACTAGCCAGAGAAAATTCATAACAAATTACAGGGATGAATAAATGTATTTTGACATATGGAATCAATAAATGCAACGCAAGAACCTGAGCAAGAGATTCGATCCATGATAAAGATCAGTGTTGGGCCAATAAGCTGAGGGAAACATGAATGTTGGACAGCTCCTCCCCAAATGAGAGAAATAGAACTCAATCAATTATAAAGAAAAAAAAAGAAAG
>JAQQSW010023961.1:0-10176 GCA_028646575.1 Pseudocheirus occidentalis
TCTACTATTTTGCTACAGAGCAGTGCAAAAAATAAGGATGGTCCAATTCCACAAAAGCTAGAAAGAGAAAAGGTAAAGCTAAAAACAAAACACAAAAATAAATTTAAAAAATTCTTCCAGGAAAGGGGCATAAGTTGTAATGAAGCAAATTAATTTTCACTAATTGAAACCCATTATTAACTAGTTATTAAATATTACCCTCAAAAAGATTCTCTGGGCACCATCAGAACATCCTTCATTCCCTAGGGATAGGACTCTGGTAGTTCTGGGAGAACACAATTAAAACAAAGTACATTATAGGGACTGGCTGTGAAGACTCATCCTTCTTGAATTTTGGGATTCCCACAAACCAAGAGGGCCTGTGGTTTCAGATTTATGAACCATAGCTTTTATATCTAGATAACTTACATTTAGAAAAGGAAAGCAACCATGTAAGGATGCTTGCTAAATAGCATGAATACATAATCATTGAATAAATACGGTGAAAGAGCACTAATGAAATTGACTGAACAGAATTTCCCTCCCGAAAATAACTAATAATGGGCATTACCTGTTTTTCCCTTTTTAAATGCATCATTTTTATAGGAATTCTTCCATAGAATATTAAACAATTCAGTAGCCTTTCAAAGACATTTTTATTTGTCAATATTTTAACAGGGAAATGTAATGAAAGATAGTTGTTTTTGTGACAAAGTAGTGGTGCATTGGAACTTACAGCATTTTAGAGAGGTTTTACTTAATTTATTTAACTATACTTTATCTTGCTGAAGCTATAGTACTACTCCACAATCCTTTGCTCACATCTAAAAATTAAGAGCACATTTACATCTACAGGAACTTCCAAACACAAAAACATAATTGTGACTTCTCATGCATTCACTCTCCTTTTTTTAAACATTTCTTTACCTGCCAAGGCTGGCATACCACTTACTAATTTCCAAAATTTAACATATAGGTGCATCATGACAAAAAGAGTATGCATTGATTTCTTGCCCCTGATATTTAAATTGCAGTTTAAAAAGCATTTGAGGGAGAATTAAGTGGAAGCTGTCAAGCTTAAACAAAGCCACCCATTCTGGACAGAAGGGTCATAGAAAACAGAAAGGTTGGTTACCAAGCATGACAGTTCATTAAAACTTGAAAAAGGCTGCCTCACCTGTAGAAATGGTATGTACACTCCACTAGGTAGTTTTAGAGTTCTAAAAGATGCTTCTCACCAAGCCTAGTCACTCTCTATAGTGTTCATCTACAAGATTTTTCCACTGAAATGATTTAGCCAGGTCATTTAGATACAGTCTTTCACCTCTCCCTTATCACCTCCTAATTATATGTTATTTTAAATACCAAACTGTTATAAAGAAACCTTCACTGCTTTAACACAAACACTTATGGTAAATTGACGGTGGTATTTTAGGGAATATCTTTTTATTATTTTTGTTTTTGTCTCCCACATTCATTTTAGGTTTTAATATTTTAAAATTGAATTCTTTTTAAAAGTATAAAACTGCATTAAAATTTCACTTTTAATATGATCACTTGCTTTTAGTATCTTCAGCTCATGAAATTGTTACAACCTTTCTAATCCTTCTTGAGAATTATGAATCCCAAGGTTATTTAACACACTTCACTGTCTTTCCTATAAATCGTTGTGTAATTTGCTAAGCCATCAGGTTGGCTAATCAAGCAGTTGGCATTATTCTCATAATGCTTCTTTAAGTGTTAACTAATTCACTGATTAAATTATAAAATGAAAACAATTTGGAAAGCCTATGTAGTTACCTTTGGGGTTTTTTGTTGGGGTTTTTTTTTGCAAATATTATAGCAACTTCTGTGTTTGGTTTCTGTTCATTTGTTTATAGGAATCAATCTGTTTCGTAATGTGTTAAGTATTTTAGTTTAAAACTGAAATGCTGTTATCTTTGTGCATTAGCAACTATTATATAAACACGTATACAAAGAACTGTGATAGGAATTATAATCGTTTTAATATAGTCATGTGTATGCTCCATTCCAAATGCTTCTCAAATATCTTGCTTACAGAGATCTCAAACACCCGGCAGTCATTGCTGTGGGGGTTTCTGAGTCAATATGGGGCTGCAGGGATCCTCTCTGTATGACTTAGTTGCCCCATTTCTGGCTGGGTTTGACAGCAGTCATCTGAGGCAAGTCACTTAACCTCTGTTTCCCTCAGTTTCCTCAGCTCTGAAAAGAAGGTAATAAGAGCATCAGCCTCACAAGGTTGTTAGGGGAATCAAAGAAGGTATTTGTAAAAGCACTTAGTACAGAGCCTGATGCATAGTAGGAGCTATGTAAATACTTGTTCCTTTACCTCTTGTATTTTATAGAATACCAATTTATCTTTTTATTTTCTCTGATAACAGTAATTGTAGCACCGTGCTTAACTTAGTACATTTAAACTTCTTGTATGGAAACAGATCAAGAGTAGACCAGCTAATTATTCAATCAGGTTGGAAGTAAATAGCTTAGATATTTTAAAACTCTTTCCTAAAATAGTTTTAAATCACAAATACAATGAATAGAGTTTCTTTAGTCTTCCTAATGTTAATACCACTAGTGACCATTTGTAATCACATCTCAATATTCTTAGTGATTTGTAAACATGCATATGGTCATTCACATGGTTTATCTAAAGACATTTGAATAGTGGTTTGTATTTTCGCTTGTTCTGAAAACATGTCATGAATTCATTCTGAGTGTCTCAAGAACCACAGATGAAGTAGAACTGCCATTTCTAATGATTTACCAACTTCTCTCCTGCCCACAATGAAATTCTAAGTACTAGTTGACTCGTTGGTCCGGAGTGACTGTCACATTCTGCCATAATTGCTCTGTTACATTGCTGCAGTAGGCAATTTGCCCAGTACAGAAATGGGAAGATTATGTAGTACAATGCAAGCTCCTCAAAACTATTAACTGAATTACTTACCAGGCATGACAAATGCATATGGATTCCTGGCTCTTTCCTTTGTGATTAGGCCCAAGAAAGCTATATAAAAATAGACACAAATACACAGAAACAAACTGCTTTTATAGATGTACTGTATTCAGATGAATAAATGCTTTGCCATTTAATAGAATTGGAAAAATGTCTACCCACTTTAAACATATCATGATTTGTATTTGTAATAGAGATATTAGGATCAGATTTTCAGAATTTTTATTTTTGACAGTTTGCTAAAAGGTCAGCAGTGATTATCCTTGCCAAGATCTGCTTCTAAAGGAAACATGTTTTTATGGAACAAGTTTGCTGATGGATTCTACGTGTAACTTTGGGAGATTTTTATATTTGGAGATTGGGCTAGTTTATCTTCATTTTATGAACACAGTTATAATGTAATTTCTCTCTAGCATTTAGCGTGGTACCATGCACATAAAATTGCTTAACAAGCATTATCCTTATAGGTACATTAAACTAAACCTATAAATACTTTGAATAATCTTGCATCTTAGTAGGCAAGGCATTTTCCCTAAGCTTTTAGCCCTTTACAATTCCTAAAAGACTACCATTTCTATTTTAGTATAAACTAAGTATTGTATTCATGGCCATACTCTGCCAGTCATGCTTTTGTGAATTGAACTAGTCTGAAAACCTTGATCTTTGCTACATAGTTTTAATAATATGTGCATTGAATTATTAACAATCTAACCCTTTAAATAAGTATTATCAAACACTGTATCTACATACTATATCCTTAGACATTTATCCTTGACCAGGAGAGTAACTTTCATTATTGTGGTAAATAGAACAGAGAAAACCTTTAACCACCCCTCCCCCCCAAAAAAAATCATCAGGCACTTCAGCCTTAGAAATAAGCACCAGTCTATATGGAGTGGTTGAGTGCTTATTTCACATAAGAGTTTGCTTTGTGATACTTCAAGTTTTAGGTGTTAGAATGAAGGCTCAGAAATCTTTGGTGAACATTCAGGGTACCATTTTCAAACATGGCCTGAGGCCCCAAAGTTCCTGGTACTGGTTCTGTCCTCAGTTCACAACTCAACCTATTTTTGAACCCAATCTCTTGGCTTATTTAATGTTATTATGTGACAGGGGTGAGGCAGCTCTCAGAGTTTTATGAGTTTTCTCTTTCCTGAAATGTTGAAGATAGAATGGCAGAGAAATGTAATTGGTGAGATCCATTTCAGCTCTAAAATTCTGTTTCTTTGGAGGAAGCACAGAACTATTCCATGTATATAGTTTTCCTTCCTTGTACCTTGTAAAAAATTTTTACTGACTTCATTTATTCCAGTTCTGCTTCTATTTCTGCACCTGCCTGGTCCATGACCCAGATTCTTCTTATTCTCTTTGCCTTAACCCTACCTCAGTGATACAATCTGGAGATCAGCCAAGTCAGCTCAGACTTAGCCAGAGAGGTGTTCAAAGTCATAATCTTTGAGTTTGCCTAATGTCCAATTGCTGGCCCTTGTTTTATTTTTCTTAATCCTTCATTTATAAATATTTTTTCTATAAACCCTTCATTTAAAATTATTAGTTCTAGAAAACATTAGATCTGTATAAAATATCTGAAGGTCAAAAAAGTGCTTATTCTTGTAGAATTCTCTCCTAAAGACTGCCAAGAAAGAGTTCAAAAATAAGTATTACATCTTGCCACCCTCCTAGAAGGAAGATATATTGATTTCAGACCTTCAGAACCTGTTTTTTCCTCTTTTTCCCCCAGTTCTCTCAACTTTGAATTGCAAAAAAAGTTTGTATTTACACACCTGTAAATTTGTATATTTAGTGAATTTATGTAAAATTTTTGTACATTTCCTTAATGTTCTCACGTGACAGTAGAAAACCAAACTTTGTAGTTATCCTACAAATTGAGAATTGTAATGCCAATTATACCATTGTGTAAGGGAAAATGAAAATACTATAAGTAAGCTGGAAGAAAAAATGTTTAAGGGATAATTTCAATATGGAAAATCCTTTGACCCCTGGTATCTTGGATTTGGTCTAAACTGTTTAGTGATTTTGCCTTGCTTATGTACTTCATGGGACTCTCTGTGTTCTCTCCTAACATATCTCACAGTTTGTTCATACAGCTATTATACTAAATGATATTATAATCAGAAATAATCATTTTAAAATGTCTGTCTCACAAAACATATATATATATATATATATATATATATATATATTCCCTGGATTTTCTTCAAGTTGTATTATGATACTAGCACAGAGGGGAGGAGATGGCCTCTGGAGGCAAATGAATGCTGGACTTATTGGGAGTGGGGAAAGAGCAGAGGGAAACAATACCTAAGGGAGATGTAAATTTAGATGAAGACTACCCAAAACCCAAAGAAAACAGTTAGAAGTCTGGCAAGTATTCCTGAAGGGTCAGACAACACACTTTTTTTTTACTCTGCTATTGATCCAGTCACTTTGTATAGAAATGTTAACTATAATAACTATGCAATTATGTTTATAAATCTTGAGCAATACTCCTGTAGTATTTAACCCTAAATTTAAAAAATAACAGTTGAATACTATCGTGAATTCAGTAGTTGGGTTTTCTTTTAGCTGGGGAGAGGGAGAAAATTTAATGCACAAGAAACAATATAATGTAACTGGTTATAATTTGGGGGGATTTTTAAGCTTTGAAATAAATTGTTTCATGTCATAATTAACACAGACAATACACATATACCAAATAAAACCAGTGCGATATCATAACCAGAAGAAAATTAGAATGTTGTTGTTACATAGAACATGACTACCCCCTATGTTTTCTCTGAGTCATCTGCTTAATGATCTAATAAAAAAGTGTTTTTATTATACTTGGCATTTTGGAGCTACTGGATGTATCATTTTCTGTGCCCTGTATTACCAACAAAATTGCCAGATACATTATAATCTGATGCCTTTATTGGTCTTGATGGTTAATGATGAAGTGCAAACATGAGTAGAGTGTGTGCTTTTTAAAAATGTCACTCTTGAGTTTTCAGCACTCTGCAGTATAGATCTTTAAATTGGCCATATTATATCAAAATATAGCCAGTGTCTGAAATATGAACACTTGACTTATGACCCTTTTACACATGAGAATGGCCATCCCTACCACTGAAGCTCATACTACTACTGATTAATCGTTGCCTGTTGTATCAGGTCAGTGTGTTGAGATATGAAACTACTGTACTCCAAGTCCCAAAGTTCCCCCAAAGCAATCTGAGCTCACATGGATGCGTGTTCAAAACTGGGCAGCCTGATCTCCAGAGAGGGTTAGGTTCTCCCTCTATATTGTTAATGTTCCCACCAGTATTCTTCCTGGAAAATCTTTAAAACAAAGGCTCATGTCTGGAGTCTCTTCAAGTCTGAGTCATAATGTTCAATTATGGCACTCACTCATTCTCATGCAACATGGACATCAGTTATGGGACAGCTTTTATTTCTTCCACCCCATAAACTACATTATACACAAGAAATTCAGAGGTCTTCATGAACAAATAAAGGAAACATGGAACAATTAAGTTGGCCATCTTCCTGATTATACTTCTCCCAGAAGGGAAAGTCATTTTGTGGCACTACTGGAGAGATATTTCAGATTCATTTTGGAGCTATACTGTCAGAACAACTCGCAGCAATTATTGTGGAGGGTTGACAAGATCACAATCTCCTGGTCCTTCATCATATGTCTTAAAATGTCTAGCTACAAGGCAGTCCTAGAAGTACATTGTTTAAAAAGCCATCCTTTGAGCAGCCATTTTGGGACCTAGGTACCTGTAAGCTCAGGATTATGCATGATGTTCTAAAGGTATAAACATATTTTTATTACTACTATACCTATATGCAAAAAAAGAAACGAAAGTAGAAGGTGTCCAAGAATTGGGGCATCTTAGGGACCCCATTCTCAAATTATTTGGACAAGTACATTTCCCAGCTCCATATGCTTTCACTGGAAGACTCAATTGCCCCTGAGAAGATAGGAGAAATCCCCCTACTCCCCATCCTGGAAGACAAAGGGAGAATGGTTTGAAAGAGCCAGAACTGCTTCTGTAGCTGACTTTTCTAGGCCATGGAATGGAAGGTTTCTCCATGCAGAGATTGGCCCTTCCCACCTACCTCCATTCTCAGTCATCTTCATTGTCTTCTGTGTGTGTATCTAAGTGGAGATAATCAGGAATTCCTTGTCATCTCAGCAAAGATCCCCTCATTACTCAAACGCTATTAACATCCTTGGTGGCAGTTTGTATTTTATTGTAGAGACAATGTTATAAATTATGGCTAAAATTCTAGACTGAACCAATTAATTTTTTAAAAAATGTGTCTTTTGTGTACCAGGTAGTAGGGATACAAAGATAAAAGCTGCTGATGTCAAGGAGTTTATATATTAGGGAGAGAGGGACATGCAGCTGTATAGGTATGTGTAAAACATATAAAACAAATATAATTAACCAAGGGAGAGGGAGGAAGGTCTCATGCAAAAGGTGGCACTTAAGTCTCAAAAGAAATCTTGATTCCAAGAAATAAAACCTAGGAAGGGAAATATTCCAAGCCAGAGGGAAAGCCAGGGCAAAGAGAAGATGCAGAGGAACAACTAGACCAATCAATCAGTCACTAAGCATTTATTACGCACTTACCCTGTTCCTGACTCAGGATACAAAGAGAAGCAAAACTAAGGAGTTCAAAGTGTAATGGAGGAAACAACATACAAACAACTACATGCATACAGTAGAAATACAGGATGAACTGCAATTAATCACAGAGAGGAGTCATTAAAGGTCAAGGAGGACTAAGAAAAGCTTCTTGCAGGTGAGAGTGTTTTGGCTGGGCCAGGAGGGAAACCAGGAGGCTGAGATGAAGAGAGAGAAAATCCCAGCATTGAAAGCAGCCAGTCAGAATTCCGATTCAGGAGATGAGTGTCTTGATTGAGGAACAGCAATGAGGCTCTTGGGTGTCATTGCTCATGGAGTATGCAAAGGGGAGTGAGATGTAGGAAGACTGGAAAGGTAAAGTCAGGACCACTTTGTGAAGGTCTGTGAATCCCAAGCAAAGTGGTTTATATTTGATTTTGGATCCTGCTCTCCGCCACCCCCAAAGTGGGGTGGGGAGGAGCCATGGGAGTTTATTGAAATGAAGAGGGGGAGGAGGTGACATGCTCCTACCTGTGCTTTAGGAAAATCAGTTTGACAGCCAAGTAGAGGATGCCTGGAGTGGGGAAAGACTTGAGGCTAGGAGACCAATCATCTGGTTATTGCTGTAGTCCAACTGTAACGTGATGAGGAGCTGAGTCAGCATGAAGGCAGTGTGAGTGAAGAGGATAAATGTCAGGTATAAAATTGCCTAGATAAAAATGACAAGATTTGTCAATTGACCAGCTATAGTCAGTTGGGTGAGTGAGAGTGAGGAGTAGAATAGAACACTAAGGTCCTCTCAGCTGCATGAGCTTAGAAGTCAAAGATATTTCTTAGTCCTTAGAACCTGGCAAAAAGAAAGTACTTAATAAATGCGTGTTAATTGATTTACACTGTAAAGTGGAAAGACCACATGGCATGAAAGCCCAAATAGGAATCAACTTTAAAGAGGGAAATTAATACTGGGTAGCAAGATGATCTTTAAAAGTATAAGTACAGATAAGCAGTGTAGCAAGTTGCTAATTAAGCATTTTACTTATTCACTGAAATATTAACTGGACTTCAATTCAATACAAGTAATGGTTAGAGAGCAACAAAATTAATATGATGGGTGACTGGAAGGATGGTGGCACCCCACGTGGAAATCAGGAAGTACAGAAGAGGACATCTTGTGTTTGAGATATCTATGAGACATCTAATTTGAGATGTCTAGTAGACAATTGGTGATTCAGGCTTGGAGCTCAGGAGAAAGAGTGGAGCTGCATATATAGAGATCTAAGAGTCATCTACACAGAGATGACAATTGAATCCATGGAGTCGAATGAGATCAAGTGAGAGTGGAGATAGAAGAGAGAAGAGGATGCAGGACAGATGCTTGGAGCACACCTACAGTTAGTGGGGGGTAAAATAAATGACCCAGCAAAGGAGCCCAAGAAGGACTAGGCAGAGTCAACCAGGAGAAAACAGTACCACAAAAAAAAACACAGAGAAAAGAGTATCCAAGAGTGTTTCTTTCTAACAGGAGGTCTTTTTTCTTTAATCTTTCTTGTTGGCTTTTTCTTTTCAATTTTTATTTTTCAGTTCCAAATTCCCTCCCTCCCTCCACCTCTCTCCCACTCACTGAGAAGTAATGAAATACAGTATCCATCATGCATATGAAGTCATGTAAAACATTTCCACATTAGCCATGTTTGGGGGGGAAAAAGCAAGAAGAGTAAAGAAAGGAAAAAATGCTTATCAGTTCTATATCTGGAGGAGGATAGCATTTTTCTTTTTTCTTAAAAATACGTTTCATGCTTTTTATTTTTTTGCCCACTTAATAGTATTTTTTTCTTATTACATGCAAAGATAGTTTTCAAAATTCACTTTTATAAGATTTGGGATTTCAAAGTTGTTTTTTTCCCCTCTTAAAGATGGCATGCAATTCTGATATAGATTATATATGTACAATCCTATTAGACATATTTTCACATTAATCATGTTGTGAAGGAAGAATCAGAACGGGGAAAACCACAGGAAAGAAAAAAAGAAAAAATACTATGCTTCAGTGTTTTATTTGTGTGCATTTCCATAATTCTTTCTTTCTTTTTTTTAAATATTAATTTATTTGTTTTCTTGTTTACATCATTCATTTCCACTAGATTTTGAATTACAAACTTTCTCCCCATCTTTCCCCTACCCAACACCTCAAAACAGCCCTATCCCACTGTATGACCCCTCCCCCAGTCTTCTCTCTCCCATGTCCTCCTCCTCGCCCCTCTGACTTCCCAGTAGGGCAGGATGGATTTCCCTACTGCAGTGCCTGTATATCTTAATTCCCAGTTGGATGTAGTTAATAACAATAATTATTATTATTACAATTATAATTATATATATATACACATATATATTTTTAACATTTGATTATAGAACTTTAAATTCTAGATTCTTTCCCTTCCTCCCTTGTCACCCACCCCCATTGGAAGGACAAGCAATTGTCAGGCTGTACATTGCAATTATGCAGAACGTCTCCACAGTGGGCCTATTGTGAGAAGCTGTTTATATGTCCTTCCTTCCTATCCCTCCCCTCCCCCTTGTTCTATT
>JAQQSW010023962.1:0-10176 GCA_028646575.1 Pseudocheirus occidentalis
CCTCCAGAGAAAAAACTGATGGAGTTTGAATGCAGATTGAAACATACTTTTAAATTTTTTCTTTTTCTTTCTTTTTTTCTTGGTGGTCTGTGCTTTGTTTTGTAACATGGCTAATATGGAAATATGTTTTGCATGATGGCACATATATAAGCTACATAAAATTGCTTGCCTTCTTAAGGAAAGTGGACAGAAAGGAGAGGGAGAGAATTTGGAACGCAAATTTTTTTTAATCATGTTAAAAATTGGCTTTACATGTAATTGGAAAAATGTGTAGATTTTTCAAAATCTCTGTTGTTTTTTAAATATTTAATGATGCTGTTTAAAAAAAAAAAAAACCTCCCAATGACTCTGCTCCACTCTATCCCCAGCCCTAAGGGAAATTCCTTCATAAGCAAATAAAGTCATACAAAAATAACAAATATGACCATATTTGAAAATGTATACTTTATTACTTCTCTAATATAACATCTGGCATGCTCTGGACTCAAAACTGATCATCACATTAATCAGAGTTTGGGAGTATCAGATTGTTTTTCGATATGTTGTCATCACTGTGAGAAGCAGTATGGAATAATGAATAGAGATGGCCTCATAGTCCAGAGTCCTGCTTTTGATACTTACTGGCTATTGCGATTGAGTAAATTATTTTACCTCTCAGTCCCCTCAGGAAACTATCTCATACTACTGATGGCTAATCTCCTGTGCTGGAGATAGTGTCCTAATTAAGAAACTCCGAACTACTGAAATGAAAAGTTTAAAAAAAATGATAGCCATCATGTAAATTGTTCTAGTTCTGCATCAGTTCATTTGTCTTGCCAAGCTTCTCTGAATTCTTCATATTGATCATTTCCATTTCTTACAGCATAATACTCCATTACATGCATATTGCAATTCATTCAGCCATTCCCTAAACAAAGAACACCAACTTTTCTTCCAATTCTTTGATAATTTTTTTAAAAGTATTAAGCAGCTAGGTGGTGCAGCAAATTGCATGCTGAGCTTGAAATCATGTAGTCCATAGTTTGAATGTTGCCTCAGTCTTCAGCTTTGTAAACTCTCAGTTTCTTTGTCTGTAAAGATAATTATAGTACGTACCTAACAGGGTTGTTGTGAGGTTAAATGAGAGAGCACAAAGAATACTTTGCATACTATGCAAATGCTGGCTATTATCAAACATATAGCACATTTCTCTTTGTCTTTGACCTCAGGATGTCACATTTGTCTTTGTCCTTGGGGTACTGCATACTGGTGGTATCCCTAATTCAAATGACATTTTATTTGGTTACTTTTATAGTCTCTTGTAGATAGATGGACAGATAGGTATCTAGAAAAATGGATGAATGATGAGATAGATGTCTAAATAGAGTCTAGATGGATGGATGGATAGATATCTAGATGGACAAAGCTATATACATGTAAAGTATCATATAGACTTCCCCACTTTTAACCTACAGACTACATAAGAGAGCTAGGAATATGAGGTCCCGTGTGATGTATAAGTGTACAAACAGATAAACCTATACTGTCGAAATTTGTAAATTGATTTCCACATGTAGAGGAAGCAGAAGTTCCCATCTGCAAGGAAAACTGATTTGTAGGGGACAGCTTGGATGGGATCTCATCTTTAATATACCCACACTGGTAAAGGGGAATGCTCATGTATGATAAGGATGATCCCAGCTAGAAATAATGCATAGAATGGTTTCTCTTACTAGATTTAGGGGATGATGATGGTGGTGGTGGTGGTGGTGGTGGTGGTGATGATGATGATGATGATGATTTATAGGTCTTTTTCTCATAAGTTCCATAAGACCTCCATTCTTCCCACTTATAAATGGTAACAATAAACGAGCAGCAAAAATCAATTGAAGAACAGTTCCTTTGGGATGCCAACTGCTTGAGATTGTAGCAGATAGGGAACAGAATGCTAATCTTTCCCTTTGCTTCTTCTCTTCTCTACCAAGGGAGAGAAGGGAATGGTGGAACAAAGAGTGTGAAGAGTTGGAACAGTAAACAAAAGTGGTGATTGATCCAGCCAGGGATAAGGAGGGGAAACAAAGATTTCAGGTGCCTGGTCTGAGTGGCTCACCAGCTTACTCTGGCATGACTCAATGATTTCTTTCTTTTCTCACTACTACACTTCTTCATCTCTCCACAGTGTCTCTGGCTCCATCCCACAGTTCCTGGGCAATATTGTCATCAACAACAATCCTCAAGAGTTCTAGAGACAGGCAGGTCATCTAGGGATAGCACATTACTCTGACTCTCAATCTGGCCCCAGTACTCCCCCTGGCTAGGCTAAAAGAAATACTTCATGTCCTTCCCAGGTTTTTCTTCCAGTGCCTAGTTCAAATGCCATGGGTCCTTTTGACCACTGAGTAAAAGTGTAGTCAGTTACCATAGTAGCTTCCAGCATCTTGATCCTCTCTGACAACAGTCCCTAGACTGGAAATCTGGGAGGGGCTACATTCCTCCCTGGGGCCAGAAATGTTGCAGTCTCTTGCAAAAATTAGCTGAGGAATACTTGAAATCTGTAAACATAGATCCCAAACACCAAAAAATACATCAATACTGTAAAATAACAAGATTGATTATCCCAGAATCCTAGGTAATTATTCCATGGCACAGTACACAGTAAATACATATCAACAGTACATGAAATTCATGTAACATGCTACAAAGCATTGCCTTATCAACTACTTTAATGACCAGATGCCTAAAACTACATGAAAGACAAAGTATGTACATAGCCTAATAATGCACACATATGCATAATGCAAAATCAAATAATTTTGACAGCAAAATAAAACAAAGCTAACAATATTGATAGCATATGAAAGAGCACAACAATGCATAGTTTTAGCATGGACACAAACATCAAACAGCAAAATAGTATATAGTTAATAAACAGATGTTGCTAGTCTTCATTAATAAAAACTAGCACTGATGAATAAACAATAGCAAAATAATAAAACAAGCATGAATCAAACATACCATGATTAATGTGTTATATCAATAAACATGCAATTCTGGATAAGTGGTGCTAAACAGAAACAGATTTCTGCTGGCTGAATATTAACTTAGAAAACCACAAATTAACAAACATGTTATATTTTATTTTGTTAAATATTTCCTTAATTACATTTTAATCTAGTTTCAGAGGTGGAGTTTTGCTGCTCCCTGTACCTCTGATGTAACATATCACTTGGGCAAATTTCAGCATTGTTATTCAGTCAAGTGTGCAATCATTTCTCCATTTTCATCTATAATGTCATGTTAGTCTTCACAGATTGAATAAGTCTAGGTCTTTGAAAGGTCTAACTGCTGACCTTTCAAAGTGTACACCTGTCTTCCCACAGCCCCTCCAATATTTAGCACTTCTGTCTTTTTGCCTTCTTTGTCCATCTGGTGGATATGAGTGAGGTAAAATTTCAGTCGTTTCTATTTGCACTTATTTTATTACTATTAATTTGATTATTCTTTTAAATGATTATTCATAGCTTGCCTTTTTTAAAAAAAAACAAATTCCCTGTATTTATCTTTTGCTCACTTATCCATGAAGGCAAGAATGGCACTTGCTCATATATATCTGTATTGGTTCTATCCACGTCTTTCATGTCTGACCACTATCAAATATATTTGCTGCAAAGAGTTTTTTTCCCAATTATCTCTTCTTGCTATAACTTCATTTTGTTTGTACTTTTCATTTTTATGAAATTGAAATTGTCTATCTTTTTTTATGATCACTTCTGTCCCTTATTTTAGTTAAGTATTTAGAGTTTATGGTGGCATATGATATAAATATTTTTATCTAAACTTAATTTTTTGCAAACAAGATTCCAGTTGTCTGCACAAACTCATCTCATAGGGAGTCCTTAACCCCAGTAATGGATGTTCTTTGGGGGAAAAGTTCCTTTGACTTAAGTTTGTTATCAGAGATGAGTGACTGGTCAAATTATGGTATATAAGTGTAATAGAATATCATCGTACTGTAATTAGTGAATAAAAATATAAAGCAAAATGAGAATGCATATGAAGTAAAGCAAGCAGACTAAAGCAGTAAATGAAGTAAAGCAGCATATGAAGTAAAGCAGAATGAGGACAATGTACAGAACAACTACAAAAATTGAAGTGAAAGCAGCATAAAAACAAAGATGAAAGTTTAATAATTACAATGACTAGTTTTGAGCCCCAAAGACAAGATGAAGAAATGTACCTCCCTTCTAAGGACAGAAAGATGGGAGACTAGGGGTTCAAATTATTATGTCCGCTGCCAGACATAATTACTGTGTCAACCAATCATTGAGCATTTATCCTGTGGTTGGTGCTGGGGATACAAAAACAAACACAAAATAATCCCCATCCTCATAGAAGTAGTATCTTAAAGAGGGAGACATTTATCACAAAGGCTTATTGAGTAGGTTGGGAGGTACATCAGGTAATAATTGTAATGTTTAGAAAGACTTCAATAAAACTTTTCCCAAAAAATCTATTATTAAATAAGACCACTGAGCATATGTTGTTGTTATTGGGTCATTTCAGTCATAAAAGACTCTTCCATAACTCAGCGTGGGGTTTTCTTGGCAAAGATGTAGTTTACCATTTCTTTCCCTAGCTTATTTTGCACATGAGCAACTGATGCTGAGTTAAGTGACTTGCTCAGGATCACATAACTAGTAAGTATCTGAGGTGGAATTTGAACTCAAGGACTTCCTGACTTCAGGGCCACTGCTTTATTTACTGTGTCACCTATCTGTAGAGGAAAGGAGTCTCCCATACATCAAAATATTCATAGCCTTTCTTGTTGCAAAAATAAACAAACAAACAACCATAGAAACAAAGTGGGTGCAAAGTGGCTAAATAAATAAAGTTATGTGAATATGGTTTAATATCATTGTGATATAATAGAAAACAAATTAAAGAATTCAGAGAAACAGGAAGACTGCTGTCAACTGATACAGAGTGAAATAAGCAGAACCAGGGGAAAATATACACAGTGACTATAATTAATGTAAAGGAAGATAACATTAAAGGTTATTAGAACTTAGATCAATGGACTGACCAATCCTGAATCCAGAGAACTGATGATAAACACACCTGCATCTTAGAAGAAGAGGTTATGGATTGTAAGTGTGGGATGTGACATATGCTATCAGACATTTTCATCGTCTCTTTTTATTGACTATACTCCTGTCATGTAATGAAGTCTTGGCAGAGACGGGTAAAAGAAAAATGACAGTAATGTCATTAAAACTTTTTTTATAAATTAAACTTTGCTAGAAAAAAATAAGGAAACTGAGCTACAAATATCTTAACATCAAAATATAATTCTCGGGGTGGCTAGGTGGCGCAGTGAATAGAGCACCGGCCCTGGAATCAGGAGGACCTGAGTTCAAATCCGGCCTCAGACACTTAACACAATAAACTAGTCGTGTGACCTTGGGCAAGTCACTTAACCCCAACTGCCCTCTAAAACATATATATATATATATATATATATATATATATATATATATATATATATATACATAATTCTCAATAAACTGCTTAAAAGCCAATGTAAAAAGTTTGATTAAACTTACATGTTTCCTACCTGAGGTAGTTTTTTTAAATGGTCACAACAATTAAAATATGTGAGATTTTTGTAATGTGTATCTACAGATGTGATTTTTGTTTGATTTAAGCATTATTTCCCCTAAACCCATAAGGAGATTCTAATTTAACCCACAAAAAAAAATTATTTGCTTCATGCTGGATGAGTGCTAATTTTAGTAAGTGGGTTAGCAGTGTGCTTCTAGAAAATGGCATGCAGTAAAGTTCTTGATTAAGGTAGGCATAGATTTTCTGTTATTAGCAGCTTTCTTGTCTTCACAGAGCCTTTTATGTATCTCGTTAACATTCTGGCAGACTCCCCCTTGGCAAGGATCAGGTCAAGGCCCCTTGCCAAGTACACACACAAGTAAGCAGCCAGCTACTCATCTTTCTATTCCAACTGTTTTCCTGTGCCTTGTCTGTTTGTTGACAACAGTTGCCTTCATGCTGTCACATTAAAAATAACAAGTCAGTGAAAGCATGAGTGAGTAGAGAACTTGAGCTATGAAAGCTTGAGTTATCTAGGGTAGGCAATTGACTTCTCTGACCTTGGAAAAGCCACTGACCCCTCAATTCAATTTTGCCATTTGTTCCTTGAACTGACACTCATTTGTCAAGAGAGTAGATTAATTTACCGTTTCCAGAAATGGTAAATACCATGAAATACTCTCTATTTAATATTAGTGGAATAAAATAAGTATTGAATGTGCCCCAAATAGCCATTGTCTTCAAAGAGTAAATGTGCTAAATTTCACAAATCTACCCATGCAGAAAAAGATAGACAGTGGAAGAGAAGAAAAAAAATAGCAAGGGGAAGCTGATAAACAGTAGTCGCTGAAGTAATAAAGATGGATCATTCAGATATAACATGTGAGATTGTTAGAATCACCCATAGCACTTTCTTCCTCCCTGTATTATCTAAACAGTTGCCCGGTTTCCATACCTGATTAAAGAGAAAAAGGGTGGAATGGCAAAAGGGAGTATTATATCTTTATCACTAAAATAAGATGAGACAATGTAAAGTTAGACTGATGAAGGCCAACCGACACCTCATTTGGGTAGTTGCCATCAGATGAAAGGTGGAGCTTATTTAAGGTTACAAGTAGACATTTCACATGTAGGTGATCGAGAGAACCAATAATAGGAAACAATTCATTTTACTGTACTTTTCCTACAAATATGTCATTCTTCTTAATTTTTCAAACTAGCATAATACTCCATTTTGAAGAGTTAAACAAAAATAAATCCCTAAGCACAAATTAAATACCCTTGTCATCATTTAACAGCTATGAGTTTCTCTTATCTATTTACTTTCTTTTTTTAACTAAAGGAAGTCAGGTTTCTTTTTCTATCTCCAGGATTATCCCTTCTCACTTCTTGGTCTTGTTTATTCTTGGCCCTTGGCTTCTCTTCAAAGCAAAGGTGTTAATTACCTCCTTTAACACTTCTCTTTTTCCTCTGTGAATAGTAACTGTTTTTAATTTCTTTCTAATTCTCTCTTTAGCTATTTTAGCTCATTCAGCAGCCCCTCCCTCTTGATGAATGGTTTCTTCATTTTCTAGCCTGACTTCTTAAAGGAGATAGACATCTTTTTAAAAAAATATATGTTTAATATTCAATAAATGTTTATTTTTTAAAAATATCACCAGCATTTTCCAATGAATCATTTTCCCACTAACCTCAGAGAGAGGAAGCCCATATGTTATTGTTATTAAGTCTTTTTTTCCAATTGTGTCTTGACTATTCATGAACCCATTTGGATTTTCTTGGCAGACATGCTGAAGTGGTTTGCCATTTCCTTCTCCAGCTCATGTTACAGATGAGAAACTAAGGCAAATAGGGTTCAGTGAGTTGCCCAGGGTCATGCAGCAATATTAATATATATGTATGTACATGTATATATACACGCATACATATATACAGAATATGTGTGCACATGCATATATAATATTTTGATATTATATGCATTTTTTCCATACCTGTGTTCTTCTATATCTGAAAAGGAAAGATGGTAAAGTGTTTTCTCATACATCTTATTTGAGACCTTCTTTGGTTTTTATAAGTTTGCATTCAACTTTGACTTTTCTGTTGTTCTTTCTATTTACATTTTTGGAAATATTGCGCATATTCTTTACCTGGTTCTGCTTACTTCACTTTGTATAATGCAGATGTCTTTCCATGCTTCTCTGTATTCATCATATTTGTTGTTTCTTATTGCACAGTAATATTCCACTGCATTTACAGGTCACAATGTGATTATCCATTCTGCAGTCAACAAGCAATGACTTTCTTTCCTTGCTAGTACAAAAAGTGTCACTATAAATATCTTGCTGCTTGCTTTCTTTTTGCCATTGCCCTCCTTAGGATATGTGACTAGCAGTGGACTCTCTAGGTCAAAAGCTATAGACATTTTATCACTGCATTTGCCTAATTCCAAATTACTGTACAGAATGGGACTCTTTTATCTTCTGAACACTAAAATTCACTAAGTAAAATAAAAAATGTTTTGGGAAAGGTTACAAAAGGATGATAGATTTCATAACTGGAAATAAATTGCTCATTTTCTAGGTGATAGTCCCATTCTAGATCAACTGCCTTGCTGAGTCAAATTTCGTTTTATTTTTTTAACAGTTAGATAACTTTCTATTTTCTTTACCTATTTTTCAGAATATTTGTATTCAAGGTTACCATTTGAAGTCCCTTTCATCTTTTTTATTTTTAATTGTGTCAGATTTCCATGTTCATATTTCATTAGGAAACTCCAAAGAGAGACTCAACAATCCAGCTCCCACAATGCAATCTTTCCTAGTTAATTCCTCTGAAACTAACCTCAGTATGGAGCTACTTATCTCTACGCCTCCCACCCTTAAGACTAAGTCAGTTAGTCCTTCCTTAGGCAACTTGGTGGCCCCTAGTTCTGGGGGCTTATCATACTGATGCTGAATTTTGTGCAGACACCCATCAGCATGAGCCCACTGCATCTCAGAACTCCCAGGCCCAAGAGATCTGCTTGCCAGCCTCAGCCTCTCTGATCACTGGATTACAAGTACTGGGGTAGGCTGATAAGTGTTTAACAATTAGCCCTCCAGGAAAAAAAGAAGTGTTTGCTAAACACTTTTAAGTTTAACTGGCATTATTAGCATTCTCACTATCATTTTTTGTTGACAATCAACAAAACAATAAATCAAGCCTGATTTGTAGCAGATTTAACAATTTGCTCTCAAGAGCCAGATAGAGCTGACTGGCTAGTGTCTGTCTTCTTTTTAAAGGCTTGTTGCAACCCTGGTTGCAATCCTATGTACTTTATTTTACACATTAACAATATTATTTGGGAAG
This sequence comes from Pseudocheirus occidentalis, assembly GCA_028646575.1. Classification (NCBI taxonomy): domain Eukaryota; kingdom Metazoa; phylum Chordata; class Mammalia; order Diprotodontia; family Pseudocheiridae; genus Pseudocheirus; species Pseudocheirus occidentalis. Next base: position 8,929 of record JAQQSW010023962.1, read on the forward strand.
GGTTCACAAGACTTCCCAAAAGTCCATGACACAAAAAGGATGGAGGCTCTTGCTCTAGTGTTAGTGGTTAGAGGAGGGGGAGGGTTGTTTGAATTTGGAAAGGTGGGCAAACTTTTAAGTGACCACAATTAGTTTTTAGTTGTAAGCTCGTAAGAAAATTATTTTTAAGTTGTGTGCTCCTATATGCCAATATATCCAAACAAATTATTGGCATAGTGGATAGACAGATGGCCTCAAAGTCAGGAAAACCCAATGTTGTAGGCAAGGATAACTATGAAGCAGACACTGAACTCAAATTAACTTCTCTCAAATATGAGTTCTCAAGCCCACCCTACTTTTGGCTTCTCAGACAATATGGAATTTGTATTTGAGCTGCTTTGGGAGAGGGAGGGGTAGTCACTGAGCATATTTACTTGTAGACTAAAGACAGCTGGGACAAGTAGGTGGCACATTGGATAGAGCAATAGTCCTGGAGTCAGGAAGACTCATCTTCCTAGGTTCAAATCCAGCCTCAGACACATACTAGCTGTGTGACCCTGGGCAAGTCACTTCACCGTTTGCCTCAGTTCCTCATCTGTAAAATGAGATGGAGAAGGAAACGGCAAACAACTGCAGTATCTTTGCCAAGAAAACCCCAAGTGGGGTCATGAAGACTGGGACACATGAACAATAAAGACAACTGTACTCAGCTGTTCTACTTAGTAAAGTATTTGTTTACCTGAGCAGTTTAAAAAAATAAAAGGTCCCCTGGGTCATCAACTCATCCAGCTCAGCAGCCAATTAAGAGACTCACACATTGCAAGACTCTGCTTATGGTTAAAAGAAACCCTGCTCCCCTTTCCTACCAACCCTGCAAGATTCCAGAGTGAACTGGAAGCTAGCAGAGAATACCTACACATATTTTATGTAACCTACCAGGAAGGGCAAATCTAAGCATGTTCCATGACCACATTATGGTTCTCTAGAACCTTAGAGAAAAACTGGCCAAGTTCAGATTAATATCCTAGAACCACATAATGGGATGTTTCCCTATGCAAAGCTAACTGTCACCACAGGCATAGGAAGAGGGAAAGGGAAAAAGATAGGGATAAGGAAAGGAAAAGGAAAAGGGGATTTTAAAAAAAGGGATATGGATAAGGTGTTTTTCAGTTGCCTCAGACTGAACTTAAACTACTGATCTTGGACTCATCAACACCCGGTTCTGATCAATGGACCCAAATAACAATGCTGGTAGGTTAGGTTTTTTTT